>MJCC01000001.1:522947-620598 GCA_001766655.1 Phytomonas francai
CAACCTTCTTGGCGGATGCCTTTTTGCCAACAACCTTCTTGGCGGGTGCTTTCTTAGGAGCAACCTTCTTGGCGGATGCCTTTTTGGCGGATACCTTCTTGGGGGACGCCTTCACGCCAGCAACCTTCTTGGCAACAGACCGTACCACTGCCTTCTTCAAAGAAGCTTTCTTAGCTGCAACCTTCTTGGCAGATGCCTTACTGGGAGACGACTTTTTAGGGGATGCTTTTTTGGGGGACACCTTCTTAGGAGACACACGAGGCGAGCGCTTTGAGGGGTTCCCGCTAACGGCGGAGTGAAGGTTCTGGGATGCATAAGAGGGCATTGATGTGAGTCTTTAGCTTTTCCTTGGGGTTTAAAAATCGAATTTTTTGTGAAAGGCAGCACACTTGAAAAGAAAAGAGATGTCAGTTTAGGAATAAGAAGTAGGGGATGATGCATTTCAGAGAGAAAAGAAGTTCACATGATAAATTTAGAATGCTTTAATATTGAAGTAAAATCTAAAAATTATCATTCGCACTGCAAATTTGGGGGCTCCTTAACTGTCACGTTTTCACTGGAAAATGAAGTGTTTACATTTAAAAATATGAAGCATTTAAGAATATATATATATATATATATTAAGAGAGGATATATTTATGTAATACGCGAAAAATTCAAATCACTAGGGACAATACGCCCCCCAAAAAGAGGTAAAAATATTCTTTATACCCATTTTTTGTATCTAAAATACACATGACGAATTTGTGCATAAACCACTATATTTGTTGTTGTACGGAAGCAGACTTATTAGCAGATAATTATGGCAAAGGATGGGGAAACCCCCGATACTGGTAAAAAACTTTCTTTCGCGAAATTCTTGCCAGAAAAAAAAACTTTTTAAACACACAGCAAAGAAAGAAGTTTGATACGCGATTTTGATATTCGGTTATTAGTCACTTTGGGTACATTTTCATTTCGACACAATAAACTTATCGCATATATGTATGAATGTACATATATAATTTTATAATTCAGACTTCACTATGAAGGTTCCGTCATCACGTTGGTCCTTCTTTTTTAAGGAAGTTAGTACTGAACCGAAATTCCAGCAGGCGAAATATCAAACGTAAGCAAACAAATAGGCATCCATGCCTCAAAATCTCACGCGGCCCCTTCAACTCCACATAAAAAAAAAAAAAAAAGAAACAGTAATTCCGAAATGAAAATATACTTACATCATGCTACAGGAGTTCTCGCTTTTTCGAGGGAGGTGTGCAGAGTAATTCTGTCCGCCTCGAATCCCGGAAGAGAGCGTGAGCTGCACCGGCGCGCGGCTGGAAGGGCGGTGCCCGCCCCCCCCGCGACGGATCCCGCGGAAGTGGCCCGCGGTGCCTGGCGGGGGCGAGGAACCCTCGGCCGGCCGCCCTCCCCGCAGCATCCGCCGCAGGTAGAGCCTCTGCAGCCGGAGCGCGTAGGCCTCGTCCGCGTCGAGGGCCCTCGCGTGGGGCGCCCGCGCGCCGTCCTCGAGCACGCCCACCCCGTGCAGGGTCTCCGCGCTGCACACCGGGCACACGTTGCTCCGCTGCTTCCACGCGAGCAGGCAGGGCAGGTGGAAGCGGTGGTGGCAGCTCCCGCTGATCCCCGGGTTCTCGCTGTTGTAGGGCTCCAGACAGATGTAACACTCCTCCTCCTCCTCCTCCGTTTCCCCTACCGCCTCCTTTTCCTTTTCTTCCGTCCCGGCCTCCTCAGGGGCCGGCGGCGGGAGCACCACGAGGGGCTTCGCGCCCGTCACACAATGTCCGGTCGTGGCGGGCTCGTCGGAGAGGGCGGAAAGCGCTAACGGCTGGGACTCCAATTCCCTAATGGATTGCTCACTTCCCATCACGTAAATAAGCCCTTTCGGCGATCTTCTCACCGAAGGCGCGTCCACCTCGAGGAAGGGGTAGCACTTCACGGGCGGATTGTCACCACCAAGTTTCTTTAGGCACCTCTGGGATCTTTCGGCGACAAGAGATGCTTCTAGGGTATTACTATCATGGATTGAGGCGAGGCTCATTTGTATATTTATTGGTAGAGCCTTTATAATAAACGTTGCTTGTGGTATATATAGATATTTGTGTATATGATCAAAATGATTGCCCAAAATCCTATATTTCCCCCCTCCTTTTTGGACTGTGATAGGTATCAGGTTTAACCTCTAAAAAAGGCCAATAAGTAAATAAATAAACTTTTAGCAAATAGTCGAAGCAAAACAATAACAAAAAAAAATAGTAAAATATTATTTACTTATGTAACAATTTGTCTAAGGGTCTTCTTAAACACCGTAAATCAAAACTAATACAATGCCTTCAGTCTATAAAGAATAAAAAAATACAGCAAGGTAACTCAAATTGATTTGCTATAAGATCCAAAGAAGAAATCTTCTTTGCTGATTAATGCTTCAGAGGCTTCTATTATTAATAATAATAAACTCCCTTGTATTATCTGAGTTGTGTATATGTCTTAGACCTTTTTGATACAAGCAAACTGCAAAAAAAAGGAAGCAATCTACTTTTCGGAAAAAAAAAACCCACTGCAATGAAAGAGGTTGTGAAGGGTAATCGAATCGAAGTGGAATTCATTGTAAAAGCAAATATATTCATAATTTAAAAAATGAATGGTTACAGTGTTTTTTTTTAAAGGACATAAAGTGAATCAATGAATAATTTAAAAGCAAGCTGGGATGCGATAAATTATGTACCTATGATCCAAAATAGGCCAGATTTTGTGGTGGTGCTTCTGGTCCCTACTCCAGCGCCTGTCGATGCCTTACTAAACTCTGATAAGTTATCCATGAGCGCTCAACATATTGCATATACTTGAGCCCATAACAAAGGAAAAGGCTTGTAATACGCGCGAACGTGCATTATGTTATACTTTATCTAAGCAATAAAATTAGTTCTCACTCGTTAAAACAGTATTTTCCCCTTTGTAAGAATTGTCTACTGAGCATCCATCCAGGATTCCCTTGAAATTACCATATTCTTTATTATCACTCTTCATTAAGCTCCCTACATGAGAGGCGCCACTTCGAGCCCCTCACGGTCTTTAATAACGGCGATGATGGCAGAGGTATGAAGGCAACCCATTTCACATACAATCATATCCACATACATAGCAGGGGTAAGGTCGTACAAATATCCGGATGCACACGAGGACCGGTGGTATATCGCGTTGACGTCTTTCCACGGGTAGCAATCCTCCGAGATCCGGTGCTGCGGGTCGTTTGCGATTAGTCGTGGAGGGGAAAGGTTCCGTATCATCGGACTGTGGGCCCCACTCGAGTTAAACGAGGATTGATCGCGAATATCGACGAGCTTGGTGTTCTGCGCGAGATTCCCGATCCAGACCTCGGCCGCGAACTTGTAGCTCTCCGCGAAGCAGAGGACGGGCTTCCGAAAGGACTTCGCGCAGGCCGCCACGAGGGCCGTCCCGCAGCGACTGAACACATCCCCGCTCTGCAGAACTGTGGCAGCGCCGATGAAGACTTTGGTGCACTTCGGGATCAGCATACAGCACGCCGTGATGAGGCCGTAGGTGACGTGAATCCCGGCGTCGGAAAGCTTCTGCGCGAGCATGCGGCCCTCAAAAAGGGGGCCGGAGTCCACGACAATGACGCGCTTCGGCCTCCGCTGCGGATCCTCGACGCGGGAGAGCAGAATAAACTCCACGGCGCTGCTGCGCCCAAAGACTAGAATCGTGTCCTGGTTGGTTACGTAGGGCAGCGACCTATCCTCGACGATGGTCTTGATCGACATGCGCAGCTCCGCCTCAAAGGAGCCGAGGAGGCGCAGCGCAAACTCGCGGGGGTCCCCTAACTGCCCCCCCTTATCGCGCGCAGCCACCATCCGCTGCAAGAATGCCTTTTTCACGTTGTACATCCCTACCGACGCCTCACGTTTGCGCTGTAGAAAGGCAAAATTCTCCTCAACAAGCTTTTCAAACATCGTCGTGTTGACATCCTTAAGAGAGGATCCCGCTAAGAGGGTGGTGGACTTTAGCATCTCACCAAAGGCATAAATTGTTGCCATTGTACGCGCGTTTCCCCCGACAATCCGCATTTCTTCTATCATTAACGCAACCTCGGCTACGCGGGGGTGCACCACAGATCTCCGAGGCGGCAAATGCTTTTTTTGTTTGAAATTGTTCGACTGCATTACCTGCCTCACGAGCTCCTGCAGCCTTCTACGAGCCTCCTCAACGTCCTGCTCCTTAGTCTCAGCCTCTCTATCTTTTCCCACTTTTTCACTGTGATGAGGGTCTAAGGCAGGTCTTAGTGTATTTTCCATCGACACCATTGTCGCTGTGGAAGGAGGAGGAGTAAAGATCTTCTGCGCTTCGAGCTCCAAACTACTCTCCATCGAAACAATTTCCTGCAGAAGTTGAGACTCCTCTTTTTTGGTCTGAGCAAATTCATCCTCGTCTGGTTTGAGACTTTTCAATTTCTTTTGCACCTTTTGCAGTGCGTTTTTCTTCTTCTTGATCTCCCGTTGTATTTTGACAGGCGCTCGACCATCCTCCAAGACCTGTCCTTTAAAGCGCATCTCTGCCAGCCGCTTGGCCTCCTTCGCCTGTTTTAGGGGGTCCGTCTTCGCAGCCTGGGAAGCGCTTCTAGCGGGCTCCATGCCCCTCTCACTTATGTCAGCGTTACCGCCCGCCTTTGTGGGCTCCGCATCGGGGCGCTTCACCACTTGTTTTTTATCGTCCTTTACATGGGACATTTGTTCTACTAGATGTATTGCTGTTACTGATAAATAAAAGGCGTGCGCTGAAATATGTGTGTATATACATATACACAATCTAGCGCACAAAAAAAAATGAGAGTTGATTTGAATGGAAAATTTTTAAGAAGAGCAATAAACAAGAAACTTTTCATCCAGTTAGATCAGACTTCTTACGCTTTCAAGGTAAAATGAAAAGAACTATCCGTTGAAAAGCTGATGTGGCATTATAAAAAATACAAAATGAAACGGACCACATAAGGAAATGTAGTTAAAAATAAATAAGTAAAGCCTCACGAAAATCGAGTGAGTTTATCTAAATAAGTAAAAATGGCCAGTCAGCCCCCCATCCCTCCCTTCAGATCTCTGCGGATTCACAGAACAGGCCATGTCGAGTGATATCTAGAGGAGGACCCTCCTTTCACGAGATAAATAATGATTATAAAACAAGAATAGGGAAATAGATACACCACATTGATGTGGATGGGCCCTTCCTTTTCCTTTTACATCCTTCACAATCTAGTTGATGTATAAAGGATAGATGAAACTCATATACAAATAATAGATATATATGCTTATGTCTGTATTTCTTGTACACTGAGTACTTTGATTTAATCTCGCTCGATTAATATCCCCCCACCCACCCCCCTGATTCTGCTCTTCAAGCTTACTTGTCCTATTGATCTTGTATAGCTTTTTACCCCTTATCTATAACGCTTCTCTCCCTCAGTGTAAACAGAATGACGACAACAGTCGCTCAAGGTCAAGAAGTAACAGAATCTTGTCCACCTCTCGAAAAAAAAATGAACCGATCTAAAAATGGGTAAAAGTACCCACTATGATTCAAATAACTAATTAAAAATGGAGCTTCAGTGCTACGTGTATATTTCTAAACGCTCCTATGTAAAAAAAGAAAACACTCATTTGGTGTACGCTTGAATACTCCGGTTAAACGAATACACAAAAGGGAACTCAAATGATACCAAATAGCTCTTAATTATAGAGTACTTTTGTTTTCACATTAGTGTCCTTTGAATAGTTCTCGACGCACCAAAATTATCAACTATATCTTTAATTTCGTATCCTAGAATTACACTTTTAGAAGTTTATGTCCTAGCAGTACGACGACCCTTAGAAAGGCACTTTTTACTAGCGCAGGTTTTCCGCAATTCCTTGACCTCACTCTCCAACGCAGTGATATTCAAATTGTTAGCCTTTCGTTCACGAGCAGCCTCCTTCCTAAGGAGGCGGATTTTGAGCACAGCTTTGTCATTAATAAAGCCAAGTTCTTTTTTAGCTCCAATAATAGCTCGATTGATGGCGCCCACTTTATATTCCATTTTCTCAATCTCCGCGTCCAGCTTATCCATGTGAACACAGGCTTCGGCATGTAAGTTGTACAATGAGTCTATATCAGACATCAACCGTTCCACCACCTCTACATCAACGCGCTCCTCGCCAGCGGATTCATCCCCGGCGACGGCCTCTCCAATAAGCTCTAAACGCTTCTGACTCTTTGCTATCTGCATGGCGCGGTGACGGATGGCGGCATCGTTGTTCTTGAGCTGATCATCCTCTCGCTCTAGGGCCCGGAGCGCAACATTGAAGTCGTTGTTAGCTCTTTTTAAAATCTCCTCCTCTGGTCGGTGGGACATCTTTTCAAGAAGGGCATTCTTCGTCTCGGCGGCGTGCTCCAGCTGAATCCGTTTATGCCGCAACTCCTGAAGCTTAGCCGTTCTCTCACCTAGAACGTTCAAAGCCTCTTGTTTCTGTTCAGTACTGTTGGCAGCGCCTTGCATCAAAGTAGAGAGTCGCCAAAGTTCAGCGGACTGATTGCTGAGTTGCTTTTGCAGAAGTTCACGCTCACGGTACAGTTCTACCAACTCCTGCAGTTCACTCTTAATGCCATCGTTTGCTTGAGCATGCTGCAGATGCCCTGTTTCTGCACCCTCGTTCGAGGAGTTAAGCCCCATCAATTCCTTGTACTTATCCTCCATCTGCTGAATGTTTTTATTAAAATTTTCTAATAGAAGCATCAACCTTTCTTTCTCAAGTTGCAGTTCGCGACGCCTATTAATGCTGGACTTTGCATCGCATATCTTTTGGTTAATTTGATCAACAAGGTCAGGAAAAAGTAAAGCAAGCTTATTCCCCCGCGAGGATCGATTCACGCTCTTGGTTTGCTCTATGGAATGAGAACTCGCATCTTGCAACTGTTCGCCTTGGATCTGCCGCTGAATTTCCTCCGAACGATTTCGGGTAGATTCGCTGAATATAACATCGCGTTTCGTCGCCTCTAGACTCGCTACCTCATTACGTAAGAGTTTGGCTTGCTTCTCCAGCTCGCGGAGCTTCTTGCCCAAGACCGGCACTGAGGACATAAATTTCAGTATTAATGAATTCTGAAATGCTACCGGTGATTCCCCCTTTCAGCGTTGCAAGAGAATAAACACAGGCCTGACAAAGGAAGATGAGCAAAAAAAATCGCTGTATAAGCCTGCTAAGATCTAGTAGTAGCAGTAGTAATAGTAGTAGTAAGAATAATATCAGTAATAGAAATGAACCACCTATATAGTATGTAGAATTTACGCTATAGTGAAATGCAAATGCGTGCCCAATAATGCTCCAGTCAATTAAATTGGCACAGGGAAGAGTGAAAATGCAAACGGGTCAAAATTAATCATATTTTTATAGAAGCAGTTTTTTTTTCGTTAGAGAGACTAATAACAATAATAAAATTATCTTGCAGTCAATGCAAATAATGCGCTAAGCAAGATTAAGGACCTCAGGAAAGTCCTCCAAGAAGTTTTTTAGGACGCTAATAAAGCAAAAGTGCACAGGATACACATATATGCATATCTGTTCACTTATTGCCACAAAACCATACGCACTCTAGGAAATGTGAAGAGCTCCGTGTGAGACACCAGTATACATTGTATTGCAATGCTCAATTATAATAATAACGAAAATGTAAGAAGGAAAAAGCGTCGACCGGCCTTCTTCATAAGGAATAATTAGAGGAAGCTTGTGAGAACTACTTAGTCTTCTTTTTTTCCGGCTGATGGAAAGGACCCAGAGGCAGTCGGTGGCTCCCGGAACGAAGCAGTTGAATCTTTTTCAAGAAGGCTGTCCACTCTAGCCTCGGGAGAAAGACCAGTGGTGGGTGATGAGCCAGGAGGACTAGAACCAGAGAACGGATCTGCTTCGGAATCACTGGCTTGTATTCCGTCACTAGGATTGCGCGCTAGGCTTTCGGAAGGAGTTATGGGATGCGATTTGGTATGTGTAAATTTGAAGATATCGTGTTGGGCAGTTACACCGTCTTCGTGAATCTCCGTCGTTACCTCCGCTGCGGAAACGGATTTGTTGTACCGCATCATTTCCATCATATGGTCAAAATGGCCGCCAGGATCAGTGAAGCCTTTGGCACCTTGCGATCTTGCCAAATCATAACTAAAATTTCTTGCCTCCTGCATTTGCTGGCGCGTTTGCTCCTCATTAGCTGCCAGACGATTGTTGTATAAGGGAACTCCGTGAATCTTGTCCACACCACGTCGCACTTGGTTTCGCCTATTGAACCACCAGTTTAGTTTCTCTCTGTTCGCCTCATCTTTGCCGATGTCCGCGGCATACATCCGTTCATAGTTGCCCTTGCGCGTATCAAAAGGTCTACGCCGGTAAGGCATCTTCTCGGGCTTCTCAAGCATCTCTTCTGTTAACTTTATCTCACCGCTTTCAATCTGCTCGATGTCCCGCTGCTTTAGCATCTCCTCTAACTCACTCATCTCGACTGCCCGTGTTAGTTGTTTCTTCTTCCGCAAGCTTGCTCCAAGATCATCTAGCGTTCTCAAACCTCGTGGCCTATCAGTGAGATATTGCTCTTCTTTGACAAGCTCGTCATCCGTATAACCGATTCGACGAAGAATTTCAGTCTCGCGAGCACGTTCAACTTGTTCCTTCCGTGCCGCAAGGTGCTTATTCGCGTCATCAATGGATTTGTGCAGTTTTCCCTTGTAGTTCCGATACTGCGTGCGAGGAAGCTCAATAGTATCTAATATATCCTGTAGAACATGACGCTCCAATTTGGTGTGCTGCACTAACTCATCAAGGCTCATCTTCCGCCGCTCAGGGTCTAAAATCCACTGCAAATCCTCGTCATCAATCCGACCGCGCACCAACGAGTAAGGCTCGTACTTGTCGCGCTCCCAGGAAAGTGGCAGGTTACCTGTGATAACTGTTTGGTCAGTTCGCACATTGTCCATCATTTCCATGTATGTATTAATATACCATCGTGGTGCCGAATGGTCTGTCAACTCCGTGCTATTGGCATCCCTAGATGCTTCCACGTACATAAGAGGCTCTGTATTGACATCATCCTGTCGTGTGTTGATGCCCTGTGCTGTAAAATGAGGCTTCTTAAACTGTTCTTCTACCGGTGTTTTGTCTACACTGGGCATTCGTTTAGCTACATAGCGCACAGGGGCTTGTCGAGCGGGTCTAGAAGATGCTGCCCCCATTGACTTTAGACTAGATCAATGTATATGTGTATTATTGTAGATAAAATAAAATATACGATAATGTGGAAACTAGACTAGTGATCTAAAATCCTCCTATAGAAGAAACTACTACTCGGGAAAAAAATCCAGATTTTTGGAGAAAAAATGAAAAGGTCTTCAAGATTGACAATATATATGGATATATATTTATGGAGTGTAGTGCCCCAAAAAAACACTAATTAATAAAGAAAAACGATTAATGGATATAAATATATAGATAGATATAGATTTTCAAAATTTTGTTTCAATGCTTATCCCATGTTCTTTTCTGCTTGAAATGAGTACTTGTAATTATAGTGGCGACGAAAATAATAAGGGAAGGCAACCGAAACAAAAATGAGTAAATTTTAGGAGAAAAGATAAAAATTAATGAAAAAAAGTTCTCTATGATTTTGAAAAATGGCGTCCATCACAATAAAATGTTACCGTTTTTCAATAGGCACAAATTATGAAACATTTTGTCTAATCATAACCTGTTTAATGCCTTATAGGAGGCACGACCTCATGCCCTCACAAGCCCCTTGGAGGCTTTCTTGGGAGCAACCTTCTTGGCGGATGCCTTTTTGCCAACAACCTTCTTGGCGGGTGCTTTCTTAGGAGCAACCTTCTTGGCGGATGCCTTTTTGGCGGATACCTTCTTGGGGGACGCCTTCACGCCAGCAACCTTCTTGGCAACAGACCGTACCACTGCCTTCTTCAAAGAAGCTTTCTTAGCTGCAACCTTCTTGGCAGATGCCTTACTGGGAGACGACTTTTTAGGGGATGCTTTTTTTGGGGACACCTTCTTAGGAGACACACGAGGCGAGCGCTTTGAGGGGTTCCCGCTAACGGCGGAGTGAAGGTTCTGGGATTCAAATGAAGACATGATTGTGGGGAAATTTTTTTAATGCGAGAAGCAAGTAAATGGTGCCTTTGAATCTAACAAGGAAAAAAAGGGGAAAAAGTGCTAGAATAAGGGTTAGAACAAAGAGCCATTTCATAAATATAAGAGTTAATGAGATGTGTGGTTCAAAAAAATCCTTCGCACCTCTACAATTTCTAATTCCTATTTTATTCTTAATAGTAAAATACCAGACTTTAGAAGGAAGCATCTAGACATTACATTTCTATTTGCTCGTCATTTCTTTTTTTTCCCGTCAGTGTTTGCTCCTTTAGATAGTACTAGATTGGGCTCTTTAGGATAAAATGGGTGTGCATTAATTTTTGATCGTGCACGTTTTTGCTTTCACTTCCCTTTTGTTCTAGTATCTTTTTTCTTCCTCCTTATGCATAGAAAAGTGAAATTTTTATAATTTCAAACCTTATGCGACATTTTCATACTTTTCGATGATCTCGTGAGAGGGCCAAACACGGACCATTCCATCCTCTGCTCCGGTTGCATACGAGTTGCCATCTGGAGCCCAGCGGATATGAAAGATCGGGCCATGGTGTCCACGGTTCGATTCTAGCTCCGTCCCGTCAATAGTAAACTCTTTCGCCTTCAACTTTGACCCTGCCGCTACGCTTTGCCCATTAGGCGAGATTGAGGCGCACTCAACATCTTCGCTAGTGGTGAAGCTATTCTTAATCTCCAGGGAAGTGGTATCAATAAAGCTGATGCTCTTTTCATGGGCAGCAACTATAGAGTGGCGATGGGTGTACTCAAGGAAGTTTAGGCGCGGGATCTCAAGACGCAAGTACGGAGCTGAGACATCACGTAAATCCCATTTTAGAATGGTATTTTCGCAAGACGTCACCATGGTATTGGGATCGATAAAGTAGGTCGCTTTGACATTCGTGGCTTCTTGTTCTCCGAAGGAAACCGGCTCCGCATCGTATTTGTTTGCGTCATAGATACGAACTACTCCATCGAAGCACCCGGTAGCAACTTTATTCTCCATCCAATCGCAAGACTTGATGTACTTGGGATGATTCCAGGAGTGCAACTTGTGCCCGTTGATAGCATCCCATATCATAGCAGAGTAATCACCACTACCGGTGACTAGACGTGTGGTGGCGTTATTAAATGCAGAGCAGAACACTGCCCCTTTATGACCCTCAAACGTACCCACCCAATCACCAGTTTGTCCATTGCGGAGCATGGGTTTCGCATCGTGGCAGGAAGTTACAAACCAAAACGTCCCGTTAACGATTTCACTATAATTGATGTGACAAACAGGACGTGTATGACCAGAGCATAGCTTCACTTTGGTAATATCAGATGTATTATTATTGTTGTTCTCAACTGCAGGAGGTGCAGCCGCCGGCCTGCTTGTCGGTGCAGTGTACTTAGCGCTCATGAATCAAAAAAACGACAGTTAGGGTAAATTTAAAATAATTGACTAGCTTTGATTAAAAATACCTGCTTCAAAGGGGAAAACCGCTAAAGAAGGAATACTTATCCGCACAAGGGAAATTTTAGTAGTACCTTCTGAAAAGTCAATATAAAAGTCCAAATAAGTGAACCCACTTAGAGAACCATATTTTTTAGTGTAACTCGGTGTTTTTTTTTAGATAAACAGTTAGAAATTCTTAAGGTATCCGATAAAATATCATTTTCAAAGATTTCCGCGGCCTCTTTTCCTTTGAGGGAAGTAGGTAAATAGGAAAATATTTTGCACTATTGGCAAACTTTTAACACCCTCATTATATAATATCTTTTATCCACACATACCCACGCTTTTATTAATCCTCAATCAAATAAGTATTTTCCCATAAATCCAGGCATGATCACCTTCTTAAAATGCTCTTCACTAAATGTCTTACTCTCGTGTCCGTTGGCGAGGAACAGCACGGAGAACATCATCAACCCGCAAGATCATCTCAGCTGCTTCCGACGCATACGCTACAACAGAACTTTTTACTTTGTAAGATTCTGTAATACCAAGCTCTTTAACATCAGCAATATCACCCCTTATGACATCAATCCCGTAGGTGCGATCACCTTTAAAGTGAGCGGCCTGCAGGCGTGTCACGAGATCATTGCTGTCGAGGCCGGCGTTATCAGCAATAATTGAGGGAATAGTTCGAAGAGCGGTTGCAAATGCTAGCATTGCCAATTGCTTCTTCCCAGGAACTGATTTGGCCTTGTTCTCAACGGACTGTGCCATTAAAAACTCAGAGCAGCCCGCACCAAGAACAGTGCGCGTCTCTTTAATGGTCTCGGAAATAACACACAGTGCGTCATGAATGGATCGCTCAGCCTCATCCAAGATGTGGCGAGACATGCCTCGAAGAACAATAGTACACGCCTCACCCTTTGGTAGCCCTGAAAAGCGTATCACAGTTCCCTCTCCAATCATAAATTCGTCGATGCGCTCAGCAAATCCGTATTGTACGTTAGCCGTTTCATCAAAAGTAGAAATAACATCAGCACCAAGAGCCTTCGCAAGCCGTTCAATTCCATCAAAATCCGCATGTTCAATGGCCATGATGCCATTTTGTGCAAAAATTTCCTCCGGATAATTGTAAATAAGCTGGCGGTTTATAAAGCAGTTGATGTCGTGTTTTATGATCTTCATGCACTTATCCTTCATCTTGTCTTTCTCTGAAGCTTCAATCTCGGCGAGCTCAGAAACACTTTCAACAGCAACCTTTGCCCCAAATATTTTGATCTTGTCTGTATCCATGGGAGTATTGGCGACAAGAATTTTTGCATTCTCAAGATAGCGAGGCTGGCCGATTCCAATTTTTTTGTCCAGAAGAAACCCGGGCTCCAAATAGCTGTCACGCAATGTACCGCCAAGTTTTTTCATGATATTAATCATCTCAAGGTTCCCACTTCCCTTAAGGCGAAGAACAGAATCAACGCATAGCTTGGCAAAATATTCCGATTCCACCGTGATAATTTTAGAGCTCAACGTAGTCTTAGCGATTCGGATGAGATCTTCATAAAAGAGCTCTTTATTGTTGCCATGATCCTCAGTGGAAGCAACAAGAGCCTCCTGTGCGGCAATGCTTGCCAGGCGATAGCCATCAATAATTGTTTGTGGATGAATCGATTGGTCTAGAAGTTTTTCGGCGTTACGAAGGAGTTCGCCCGCTAAAACAGTAACGCTAGTAGTTCCATCACCAACTTCCTCATCTTGTGTATTACTCATATCAATCAGAATCTTTGCAGCTGGATTGTCCATGATCAATGACTTGAGAATAGTAGCACCATCATTTGTCACCCTAACATTTTGAGTTCGATCCATTCCTTGAAGAATTTTGTCCATCCCCTTAGGTCCCAAAGTTGTCTTGACAATATCTGCGACAGAAATAGCACCCATGATATTCATCAACCGTGCTCGCTCTCCTTTTTCTTCAGAAGCGCCATCTCGTAAAACGTGGGAAGCTTGATTCGAAAAGAACATATTTAATAACGAGAAAAAAAAAGTAATAAGGTAAACTTTACTAAAGAAATAATAATAAAGGAAAGAAAGAAAATAAAAATAAGCTCAATGTTTTCTATTAGATTTGCACTGCACTTTATTTATTTATTGATTATTTAATTTATTTTCTAGATAGAGCAAGCAGAAATTAAAGCATAATTAGGTAAATGGTAATGGGACATTTTTTTTTACAATAGTGAAAAAGTAATTAATTATTAATGTAAAATAATAATCACTTTTATTATTCCAAAAGTTTCACTAAATGTTTCCTCGGTGAAGTGCTAAAGGGAATATTTAATAAAAAAGGTATTTTGGATTTTTTAGTTTAGCATCAATTAGACAAACTAACAACTCAGAAGGAAGAGTGGAATGTATCCCCAGCTTCGGTAAAGATACCCAGATAAAAAGGTTGTTGAATAAATCCTTTCATGCAATCCTTCACCCAAGTTTGTATGTGAATCAGGACCTGACAATAATGGCATTAATCCTGTTTCTATAAGCAATGGGATGACAGAGATAAATACAAATGTCAAAGTAAATACGCTAAAAATAGGGTCAGCTACCCAGATATTGTACAAATACATAAAAATACATGAGATAATAACACTAAGACTACAAATCAAATCTGAAACAATATGCAAAGAGACTCTTTTGATATTGTGAACAACTTCTTTCTAAAACAGGTACCAGAGGGACATGAATGTAAATGCGAATGTGTATGGCAATCATGGAAAGAAAAACTCTGAGTTTGTTAACAATGAGCCCAATAAAAGAAACGGAAAACATGTGTGATGCTTTAATTTCAGAGGATCAACGATATGTTCAATAGAGTCAATAATTATGTGTGTTGAAATGGAAAAAGCAGGACACCGTTTATAAATCTTCATAAGCACAGATAACAAAAATACCTAAATGAGTTCAATTTCACATTTAGGAGCCACGATGAAGCATATGAGTCAAAAAAAAAACGCTACAGCTATAGACATGGAATTAACTAACATATGGAAAACATCCGAAATCAGCTCCATCGAGTTACCTGCAGTATCATAAAACAATTCGAGAAGCATGAACAGTCTTGTTAACAGTAAAAAAAAAAAAGGAAAAGAATTCGGTTTCCTTTGTCTTCCCCGATCCCTAAAAAAAAAGTTACCCTTTGGGTCCATGTCTAATAAATATGGATTATAAAAAAAAAGATGTAATTCTCTTCGCCAGATCGTATACATTAATATACGACTTGGGATCATCATAATCATTCTGTAATTTTGATAAATAATAATCTGTTGATAAGAAATCGAATCGAAAACAAAGAAGAGATGATACAGTGAAGTAAAGACGCACTACGAGAGCAAGTCTCAAGCCGATTTGTGTGTCAGGGCTACTAAAAATCCCATGAAAATACACGCTAACGGAAATATAATTATTTTGTTGGTGAAGATAAGAAATAAGAATGTATATAGCCAGTGCATCCTAGAAGGGCAACTGCTGCAAAACTGCTGCATCCCTACTTTGAAAATGTGTTAGAATATATTTAAAGTATAACGCAAGATTCGACAAAGTTAAGAACTGTGCCCTTAAAATTTTAAAAGGCACGTTCAAAGGTTGTTGCAGGAGGTGCACAAAGCAAAGAAAATAGGAAAATGCCATGATAGGCTGCTCCAGCTTGAGATAAAAAATAATGAACTATGCAAAAAAACGCTTATTCTTTTGAAGGCTAATATTTCAAGACCTAGAATGAAAGCTCCAAACACAAAAAATTTTCAAGAGCTCATTTCGCAAAAAAAAAAAAATTGTTATCTATCTTTCCCTTTTTAAAAAAAATATTCGCGGCAGTAACATACCCCACAACCTAAAGTGAAGAGAGCCAAGCCAAGCTTGATTCTCTATAATTAATAAATACACATAAAAGCATTTAAGCTGTATAAAAAGTTAGTGTGGCTATCAAAAAAAAGCATACTCTTTGTGTATATTTCAATAAGAAAAAAGGGGCTCTGATGAAAAAATATACACTAATACTCAAAAAACGCGTACTCGATATAAAAATATCAGATAATGCTATTAGAAAACGAAGGGCTTTCGAAAAAAAAATTATTATCATTAAGGGAGAATATTAATACCCAACAAAAGGGTCATTCCAAATTTACCAATCAACCAAAATCCTTGAACAGGGCAAAGTGCATTCTATAAATCCAGCTTCCGTATAACCACATAACAAAGACAGCCCCATCGGCAATAGGGGCCCTGGGGCCGTAATTGTGACCGAAATACCCCCCCCCCCCCCCCCCCCGCATACACACGCACGCAAACGACAGACCCTCCGTGATATATTCAAATCCATGAAAAAAAGTCTGTGAGGTTCTTCGGAAAAGGGTATGCGACGCCGGGGAAAGAGCAATTTTTTCCAAAAGTCTCTGGGCGAATGTATGAGGATCGGCTTTGCGCGCCCTTCGGATTTCACAGAGGTGGGTGGGGGGTTCGTCGTCTCATTCCTTCGCTCCGAATCGCAGCATGGCCTGGGTTTCACGCCGTCTTTCATATTGAGTCTCCCCCCCCCCCCCCCCCCCCCTTCCTCGGCTAGGTATGGAGAGCGGGGAGTTGTCTCTTGGAGTTAAAATATGCCCGAGGAAAAAGTAATCCCTCCATTGTCGGCGAATAAGCCTGGTGAAGGCTAAATAAAAAAGAGTTAAATTAAATTGTGTATTTTTTTTTAGCTTTTTGTGTTTTTCTGTTTAAATTCTGTTTTTTTCTAGTATATATTTTTAAATTATAGGTATTAAACAAGGCTTAATGTCGCTTTTTAATCTTGATACAGAAATTCCATTTGAAGACTATAAGCGTACTATTTATAATCACGCCTACGCATACACTCATAAGATGCGAGATCCAGCACAAATTTTGTCTATCTCAAAACTAGTGTTTAATCGTGCAAAGGCAGAGTTTAATAATGGAAAATGTGATATGGCTTTGTATTTTGCACTTAGGACCATGGCCTTACTTGAGTGTAAAAAAACGTCCATTAGTGTCCGAAACCACGATAAAAGTGCCAGATTATTTATTTGGGAAGTAATTGACTTCGTCGAAAATATTTTAAAGGGTCAAGAATTAAATCAGCAGTATCAAGAAATGATCAAAAAAATAAGAGAAAACGAGCCGGCACGCAAAAAAATGGTCGCATTGCAGATGGAAATAGACACAAATTTTTCACTTCAAGATGATAAAAATATACATAACTTGAAGAAGGAACAGCTTTTAACTAATGAAAATGAAAAGCTTGATGCGCTTCGCAATCAATTATTTGGGAACCAGACGTTAACAAATTCATCAGAGCTGCAGACAGCAATTGAAGGCTCAACTACTCCGTCACAAAACACAACTGCCTTACCAGTACAAGGCAATATATTTAACAATAGTAACATCCGGAAAATTGAGTATTCAATGCCTACCGGATTCACGGAAGCTGGCATCCCTCACTTGAATGTTAGTCTAAAATTGAACAAATGGTCGTTCAACACCTCTAAACATCCTTCTGGTTGGAAACGTGGGATAGTTAATATTGGAAATTCATGTTACATGAACAGTGTCTTACAACTCATTAATGCCACACCGTTGGCAAAGTTCTTTTTAGAGGACAGCTACATGGAATTATTTTCTCAAGCAGACAACAAGATTATCAGAGTAGTGAACTCTTTTGTGTTTATTATACGAGAACTCCATCAAACTGAAAGTTCCTTTGCCATTAGTGCGTCAAATTTGAAAAACGCTATCGGTGTGGTCTGTGAAACCTTTGATAACAGTATGCAGCAAGATGCTAATGAATTTCTTCGAATACTTCTCGACTTATTGCACTCTGGCTTGAATGAAAATGCTGATAAAATTGTGAAATTCTCAGAAATTGATAATTTTAAAGGTAGCGATGATGAATTGTCTCGGAAATACTGGTGGGAATACACACAGAAAAACTCATCCATTATAACCAAGTTCTGTGCATTTCAGGAAAAAAGTTTAATTACATGCCCCTCGTGTAATATGTCGAGTCGTTCCTTTCAAATGACATTTGGTGTGGAATTACCAATTATAGAGGAAAACACCACATCAGTGGAGGATTGCCTTAAGGCTTATTGTTCGAAAGAATTTCTCTCAGATGATTCTCTTTATTCATGTCCCAAGTGCAAGAAAAAAGTGAATGCTTCGAAGCAACTTTCATTTTTTTCAACTCCTGAAGTTTTATTTATTACAATGAAACGATTTCGGAAATATGGGGATTTTTCTAATCTTGCAAAAATAAATTCAGAAGTTTTTTTCCAACGCAGCCTTGATCTTGCACCATTTATGTCTTCAAACTTTTCCAAGACAAAGTTTTCATTAGTGGCCATTATTAACCATCAAGGAAATATGCATGGTGGTCATTATACAGCCACTGCTCTTGGAAATGATAATATTTGGTTTAATTTTAGTGATGAAAGGGTTACTGTTGCAGATGTTCCTGATTTTCGTCAGGCATACATTCTTTGCTATTTGCGAAATTAGTTTTAAAAAAATGATTACGTTTCTTTTTTTTTATGTATATATGAGTATTACGTCGAATTACACATGCATAATATATATTGGAAATTCACTTTATCTCTCTTTCCTATTCCAATTTGAGTCTCAAAATTGTTATATTAGTGAAAGAAGGGTGCACACGTAATTTTACTGCAGTACTATATATTCCTTTCAAAAAAAAAAAAAGATCAAGAGCGTAATCGATATTAGAACCATTTTTGTGCGTGTGTGTGTGTGTGCTAGTAGTTGATAATTCTAAATAGCATTTGCGTCTCTCAACGAATAAATTACACATTGTCAATATTTAAATCATCTAAAGCTTTCTTTATTCTAAACAAATTGGGTAATTCTATGACAAAGTAGATATCTATCACTCGTTAAGAACTAGATTTTTTCCTTGTTTGACTTTTTCTTATGCTTAAAAGAATTTTTTATTGACTGTGAAAAGGATATAATTATTGTGGAAAAAATCAAGCTGATGAATAAGGTTGATAATGCTTTCCCAATGATTAAATATTTATTTGGTAGAATAACATATATGCATATTATATCGAATAATTTGATATTGCAATGAAATATTTTTAGTCTTTTTTTTCTATCATTTTTGCGCTTTTTTACTGTTTGCTTAATTTATTAAAGGTTTATATGATTGAAGAATTTTGCTTTTCAATTGGGCTTTTATGCTTCTTTTTTCCCACGTTTGATTCAGGCGGATGCCAGTTAAGTAATTTCTGTGGTTGTTACAATTACACTGTTTATCATTTTTTTTCTCAGCTTCTGATACATATGTATTCACTAGCATTCTTGTTCCTTAGCAGGTAGAATTGAAAGGGGGTACAACGATATTATAAATAAGGATGCTGCGACGCTTTTGTATATCTCGATCTGGCTCATCGTTTATTAGCGTTCTATCAGACATATCCAACGAAAAGACAACTGCGTCCTTGAAGGAAATACTTGAACGACCACAATTAAAGGTTCAGTCACTTTCATTTATACCTCCACCCCGTTGGGCTGCTGAGCTATGTCGGAAAATTAAAGGTGCATTTCCTGACCTTCAACTGACCCATCAAACACGTCAACTTCAGGCATTTATTCATCCTAGCTTTATAGCACCCCAAATAGAATCGACTACAATGCGCCAGCTTTCTCCAATGGGAGACGTTATACTTCTCCACACAGTGTGTCGATGGGTTTTTCGAACATTTGAGGATTTAAAACGAGAAGAGGCTTCTTCTTTGATAGCTGTTTTAGTCAGTGATATGTCTCTTTCTCGAATAGTTAGAGATGTGTGGAGATTAGAGAACTTGGTCCTGACCGACGCCTCAGCTGATTTATTTTCGCGTGAGAAATTGAGATCAGCAAAGGGATTAATGAAGTGGCTAGCTGTGGGTGAGAAGAGTGGGATACCCGATCCGTTTCTAGCCGAATGCTTGAAAGCGTTTATTACAGTTATATATTTAGAAAAGGGAATGAATTCTGCTATTTCCTTTTGCTATAACCATATTCTCACATTTCTTGAATAGTTGCTGAGCTAGTTACATATGTTAAATATAAAACAAATGTTTCTCTAACCTGTTTTTTATCTATTTTATTATTAATATTATTGTTATCATTGCCTGCTTATATGTTTTTCTCTTATTTATTTTACCTAAAGAATGAACCCATACCAACTGGCAACGCCAAACTTATCCAAAAGAGTTGTGTAGGTGAATATCTTGATGGAGGCTGATATGGATTCTGAAATGGATCAAAGATCGATGCATCTTCCCTTTTCCGACTGTGAGATAAGACTTCCAATTTCCAAAACTCCTGAGGAAATTATGGCAGATAAGCTGAGAACGCTCCAATGTTTTTCCTTTCCTATTCCAGAAACACCTGACTGTGATCCAACCGGGGCACTCGTGTACATTGACACTTATAAGAAAGCTCAAAAACAAAATGGCAAAAGCTTTGACTCTTCAGACTATCCTATCATCGGAGTGCCAAATGATTTAAGAAATTGCAACGATATTCTCGATTTATCATACGCTGGGCTTGGTACGCGAGGGTGCGTTGCGTTGGCCGCCGCACTTCGAGTTAATAGCTCTATTCAAACACTGATATTGATGAACAACTTTATCACAACCACAGGTGCGCTCGCTATTGTCAACGCTGTCACTGAAACCAGAAATGTGACGGAGGTAAACTTTTTTTCAAATCGTATAGGGGCCACCGAGTTATTGTTGGACGCTACTTTTTCATTGCGTAGTGGGGATGTAATCAAGAAACTTATTTCCTCTAGATCCATTATCACGAAGTTATCACTCGGAGACAACCATCTATCCGACGCTGATCTTGAACTTTTTTCTGAAACACTAGCCGAGAACATCACGTTACAGTATTTGGACCTGAGCTACAACAAATTGAGCTATCTTGGTGCGATAGAGCTTGCCAAGGTGCTTTCTCGTAACGCGGACTTACGTGAGATTAATCTGGAATGGAATAGCTTCGGCGCGGCCGGATGTCAGATTCTTCTAGCACAGGGTTTCCTATTGAACAACACAATAAAATCCTTTAATCTAAGCGCGTGCGGTTTGGATGATACGTGTGCAAGCCTGGTTTCACGAATTATAAGCGAAAATGCTACGGAGCAAATTATCATAGCTAACAATAGAATTAGCGCAGCTGGAGTAGATACCATTATCAAGGGTATTATAGCCACCACGTCACTTACAGCACTGCTGTTGGACGGGAATTACCTCGGGGATGATGGTTGTTCGAAGCTCGTGACCGCCGCCTCGAGCGGTATGTCCAAAACATTAACCTTGCTAAGCCTGCAGCATTGCGGTTGCTCACCCGCTACCGAGGCACGTAGCCAAAAAGTCGCCATGCCGGATGGCCTTTGTATCCGTGTGTCTGAAGGCTTTAGTGTCATGAATACTATTTAAACTATGGTATTAGATATGTAAAAAGAAAGTTATCCTGTAGACTATATACTCATGCATAATCATTTATTTGCGTTTCGTTTGTATGAGAAGAATGCGTACGCCATTCACTTTTCTTGAGGTAGCGATCCTTGCTTACTACCATTATCACTAATCTTTCTGGAAATCCTCGGTTATGCTAATTTCTGCGTATAGTTTAGTAGATAAATGTACAGGCTTCAAACTGCGATTAATAGGTTGTCTGTGTTTCGCTTCACAGATGAACTGGAGACTCGAAAGGTCGTCGCGGAGCTCGAGCTTGCGTCGCAGCATGCTGCTGCCCATTCGCTTCAATTTTCTGAGGAGTTCATGTGCCAGTGCATTGACTTGCTCGAAGAATTTCCTAGGGATTCCCTTGCTACAGGGGCACTAGTCACGCTTCTAGCCAACGCATGCCTCAACGACGAGAATCAATCCATTGCCTCTAGGTATGGGCTTCCCGCGTTGTGTGTAATAGTGCTCCAGTCGCAGGCACAGCTGTCAAATGAAACGCTCTTTTATGTATTTGACCTCATGAGTACCCTTTCTTCAAGGGAAGGGTGCGCTAGGAAGAGTCTTCGCCCTGGGATTCCGTATGTTTTGGAATCTATGAAGACGCGCATAAAGTCGCTAGATGTTTTGTTTGGTGGTTGCTTTTTATTAAGCATCATAACAATGCTGGATGAGCCAAATTGCGAGCTAATGGTTCAACGTGGAGGTATGCAGATTCTAGTTAATACTTACCGATATGCTTTAGAGCGTTTTTCGGAATTAACTATGAAGCGAAAGGATACCCCAAGATTAGCAAAATTAACAGGTGAAAGCATCTTGGCCCATGCAAAGAAGGAAAAGCAGACTGAGTGCATGGATTTGTGCAAAGGAATTCTTCGATGGAGTAAAAACACTCTCCAAAATTTGTGCCGTGCCGATAGTCCGATAATCGATGAGACGTTATCAACGTTGGATTATGGAAGATACGGGACGAGTATCGAAATGGATGATCTGAAGTGGACACTTGTGTTCGAACGCAGGAAAAGGAAAAGCTCAAGCGGGCCCTAAACGTAGGGTTGTGTATGCAGGCTGGTTTATCGTGTGTAAGCTAGGGGTAGATGGTCATTCACGGATTAGAGTCAGTTCTCCGAAAGGAATCATTTTTGAAATGCTTGTATAAAGATTTGACCTTGTATATTAAATAACAATTGTTGTTGAATCGGCTAGTTCCAAAAGCGACCAGTTGAGTGAAATCTTAATTAAATGCAACAATGCTTGATAGCAGGTTAAAGCAGTTTCTTCTCCGCGGACTGTTCTTAAAACGCTTTTAATAAAACAACGAAAAACAGGAAATATACTCAAAAAGAAAAAAGGAACCCAGACCAAAGGAAAGATGAGCGGCCAAAACCAACAAAAAACCATAGAGACTGTTCTCCATCGTCTCAACATGTCGGAGGTGATCCCGAAGTTCAAGGAGATGAATGTCAATCGCATTGTGTCGCTAAGAAAGCTAACTGAGGAGCAACTTCGACAAGTTGTCCCAGACGACGCAATGCGGCAGAAGCTCATGGAGGCGATCAACAGCCGTGGGAACCTCCAAACACGGCGTTCGGCGGCTCCTGAGCAGCCTTATCCGCCGCGGATGACGGATGCGCACCCCATTGGGGGTGGGAATTTCAACGACTACCGAGGCGCCATCGTCCGAGGCCGCGGCCGCGGCGGTGGTGGTGGCGGTGGCAATGGCGCCGCTCGTGGTCGTGGGAATGGGGGGCCCAACGGGAACGAGGTGACGCGACTTTGCAGAAATTATTTCAGCCCGGAGGGCTGCAAATATGGTGATGACTGCCGCTATAGTCATAACGAGAACTTGCGCCAACACTATGCGGAAAATCCTCCTGAAAAGTCGTATACAGAAGCCACCCGACCGTCTTACGAGTTTTCTCAAGAGGTTACCATCCCGACTGAGCATCTTAAATATCTTATTGGCGTTAATGGAGCCAAATTAAAGTATATCAATGACAAATATGAGACGTACAACGAACGCTTTGTAACAGTGGACGAAACCCAAGAATTTTTTACGCTTAAATTGTACGGCAATTCAAAGGATTCGCTGCAACGTGCTGCTGAGGCGATGCTGAGTGCAGTAGGTGTAAAGGGTAGGGAAGAGAGAAAGGTCCGTTCCGAGTACGTTATTAATGAACTGGAAATCAACACACGCGCCGTCAAGGTTCTCGCCGCGTGCAACATCTTGAACAAGGATACCCCTCGTTACCTTTCGGAGAAGATTCTCCGAAGCGTCGTATCGACGGTGCGTTTTGCTCACCCTCAACGCGTGAGACACTTTTTCATTTCTAGCACTAATGGTGATAGGGAGAAACTCGAAGTTGTGAGCAAGATCATTTCGCAGGTCAAAGGAGTGCAAGCTATTGTATTTTGTGAACAAAAGCGTGTGGAATCGTTCGCCACCGAAGGCGGCATTCAGCGCCTGACAAAGCATTTCAACGGTGTGCGGCCAAAGTTTCTGTATCGTCGTATGTCAAAAGAAGAGCGAATGCAGAACCTAGAAGAGTTTAAGCATGGTGTTGAAAACGAAGATGGTGTGAAGCAGCGGCTTCTTGTGACCAACGAGGACTACGCCAAACTCGCGCGCAAGACGATTATTCCATATGTCAACCTCGTCATTAATCTTACTGTCCCGCGTGATGAGTTCTATGTCGTACAGTCTATGGTAGCTGGCCGCCAAGGCACTGTGGGGATATCGTTCCAGTTTGTCAGCCAGCCGGACACTCTCAAGTTCAAGGATTTAAGGGAACTGGTGAACTTTGAGGAATATACTAACGAGGAGGAATTTCGTGAAGCCGTGCTGCAGCTTTCTTATGATACCCGAGACAACCCACTGACACCCCCCGATGCGGAACCCCGCGATGACTGGCGCGAGCACTTGAATGATCCGAAGCCCAAGGCTCCCCAACATAATAGACATAAATAAAAAAAGGAAAAGAATATAGTTAAAATAGTTCAAGGGACTGGAAGAATTAAATGCTTTTATATTATTATTGTTCTTCATTTTTTGTACAGGTTATAGGGAAGAATTGGCTAGGAGTGTTGTGTTGTTGTTGTTGTTGTTGTTGTTGTATGTGTGGGATCAGAAAACGATAATGTACTGCGTATTAATTATTTGTCTTGTACATCTTGATCAGTCAATTCTTTCTTGAATCTGACGATTTCCTTCATATGAGTGATAAATAATCAAGTATACATATGCATGACATAAAATATGCTAACTAATATTAAGAATTGAAATATAGGGGTGGTTCATTTTGTTGGTTTGTCATTTCTTCAAACCACAGAAGTTCTGTATGCAAAATTAATTGAGTACCTAAATTTAGAAATCAGCATCACCAGCAGACCAGTATCAGGAAAACATGTTACGGGAATAAATTTTCGAGTTTAAACAGTGCTTTTACTCAAGATATAAAGAAAAATAACGGTAAAAAAAATACACAAACCACCTAAGCGATCCTTTTGAGTATTTTAGTGTCTAAAAGCTTTATTGCTTTGTGTATGCATTTTTTATCTTTTTCTTTCCATGTCGTATACTTGTTTTCACTCTATATATCTTTTACAAGATTTTATTAAGTTGTTCAATTTTTCCATTTTTACCCTCTATAAATTTTGCACCCCTTAAAGGGACTTCGGCGACTTGATTTTTTGCTCTCTTGAACAAACGGATTTGAAAAATTATCCACCTTCGCCTCCATACTTCTGCATTTGAATTTTAAAATAAAGGAAGCACACACGCTAAAATTCACACATACATTCGCACGTAAAAACAAAGGAGCTTATCTAAGATAATTTAAATACACTGCATAATGGCTTCTGCATTAAAAACAGCGAATGTTGAGCTCTTGTTAAAGGACCTGGTACGTGGTGCTATAGCAAGTGCATTTCCTCAACTCTCAGCTTCTTTTCCTGAACCACTTATCACTGTCGGTAAATTAGACGATTATCAATGCAACAATGCCATGGGTATCGCAAAGCTACTTCTTCAGGCGAATCCATCTGTTAAGATGACACCGCAAGCAGTTGGTGAGGAGATTAAAAGGCATTTACAGGAGAACAATCTTATCGAGAAATTTGAGCCAACATCCAAAGGATTTATTAATGTCACTATTCGGGACGACTGGCTAGAAAACATGGTCCATGAAGTGCTCATCAGTGGGATCACCCCCCCAAAAGTACCCCCTCAAAGAGTGTTAGTGGACTTTTCTTCTCCCAATGTCGCGAAGGAAATGCATGTCGGTCACTTACGATCCACTATTATTGGTGAATCTTTGTGCCGTCTCTTTGAATTCTGCAACTTTGATGTGCTTCGAATCAACCATATTGGAGACTGGGGAACGGCCTTCGGCATGCTTATTTTATACCTGAAGCGCAGCTTCCCCGATTACATCACTAACCCACCTGATATCTCGGACCTTACGAATTTGTATCGTGCCTCGAAGGTCTGCTTCGACGAAGACCCGGAGTTCAAAAATCAGGCTCGCTTGGAGGTAGTGAAGCTGCAGGCGAGGGAAGAGGCTTCCATAAACGCATGGAAGCTGATTTGTGATATATCTCGCAGCGAGTTCAACAAGGTCTACGCGCGCCTCGGTGTGGCAATTGAGGAGCGCGGCGAAAGCTTCTATAATGACTTGATCCCAGTAGTGCTAAAGATGCTTGAGGATGCTGGTCTTATTGAAGAGAGTAATGGCGCCAAGCTAATTATTAGCAAACACAAAAAAAATCTGAACGAGTTGGACACCAAAGACATGACGAGGCTTGCTTCTCAGCACCTTGCGCAATTGAATAAAGATGGGGAAAAATACTACCATCCAAACCTGTTCGTGGCGATGAAGAAATGCGGGATTTTTACTGGGGAGCCAGGGCAGGAGGTTGTGGTACTCTCAAAGAAAGAACAGAAGCCGTGGAGCACGTTCGATATTCGCAAGGATTTGGATAAACTGATGTTTAAGCTTGAACCGCTATACAAGGGGAAATTAGACCCTATCCTTCGTGAAGTTTTCGAAGAGGAGGGCCTCATTGAGGGTGAAACCATCCTTGTGCCGCGCTTCTCATTCCCTCTTATTGTTACGAAGAGCGACGGCGGCTACACATACGATACGACTGATTTGGCCTGCATTTATCATCGTTTAATGATAGATAAGTGCAATCGCATTATTTACTGCACTGATGTAGGGCAATACGAGCACTTTGTTATGCTTATACAGGTAGCCAAGGATATGCACTGGATGGATAATGCTACTTGGGATCATGCTGGGTTTGGCCTTGTCACCGGGGAGAATGGAAAGAAAATAAAGACTCGCTCTGGTGAGACAGCGAAGCTCAAAGATTTGTTGGATGAAGCTGTAGTTCGTTCGCTTTCGATTCTGAAAGAGCGGGAGTTGGGTGACCGCGCCCAGGGACACTCGGAGGAAGACACAGAGCGACTTTCCAATATTATTGGGATTGGAGCCGTGAAGTACTTTGACCTGAAGCAAACCAGGGTGAACGATTACGCATTTAACTTTGACAAGATGCTAGATATGTCTGGGAATACTGCTGTCTATTTACTTTATCAGTACGCCCGTATTTGCTCTATAAAACGCAAGGCGAACGTAGATATTGAGAAGCTGAAGCAAACAACGAAGATCTCGCTTACGACTCATAGTGAAAGACAATTGGCACTTCAAAATTTCCGCTTTGAGACAGTCATTTTAAAGACAGTTGAGGACTTGTTTCCACACCACCTCACAGATTTTGCAGCTCAGCTAATGTTATGTTTCTCGGATTTCTTCACAAATTGTCGAGTCATCAACGACCGATTGCAAGATAGTCGTTTGTGCCTGGTTGAACTTACCTTTTTAACCCTTAAGAAGACGCTAGACATTTTAAACATTGAGGTGGCGGAAAAAATTTGAGGCACAGTTTAAATCTAACTTATTTTAGCATCCTTTTGGTAATTTTGTTTCATTAGCTCTACTATTCCTTAATACGTAAAGTAAGATAATTATAGATAGTATACAGAGTGTAAGTTTCCTATGTGCATTTTGTTAATCTTAGACTATGTGCCTCTCTTCCGTATACAGATTACGTTGATGTTTCAGATCACACATTATCTCTACACTTTTTATTCCCATCATTCAAAACTTTATTTTTGGTTTGATTCCATAATGATATAGCTAATGTGTACAGGCATCATACATCACTAGATCCCAATTATTTACCGTGTGAAGCAGGTAACCGAATTACACATTGTCTGTGGATACATAAAAAAGGGCAATGCAGCAAAATTGGTACAAACCACATCCCTATGGAGTGTACCCACGTGGTAATTCGACTAGCTCCGACCAAATTACGAATCGCTTTGGTACTTTATCCAGAATTTCTGATTCTGGCCCATACGAGGAGCAGGACAACACAGAGCTTCCGTTTCTGGAACTCATGCAACTTTTGATGTCCTATATCGATGTCGAGGGGTTGTGCCGTCTCTCACGTGCCTGTACCGGCTGGTACGCGATGGTGCACTGCAGTGATGCATTCAAGACTGCATACACGGCCCTCTTTCCGAACTATCTACGTTACCACGGTAGCTGGAAGGAAACCGCTATTCGTGGATATTTGCGTCATAATCAAAAAGATGTAATAGCGAGGTCTGATGAATTATTTCCTGCACTGCGGCGTCGTGTAGAGGGAAAAATACCTCCACGTTCCTTTGCTGAGGATCTTGTAAAGCCTCACTGTCCAGTCTTATTGAGCCGTTCTTACTTCTGTGATCATTTTTTCCAGGCGTGGATGTGCACTCTATTGCCGGGGTCATATCATCTGTGCCCTATCGCATCGAATTCCACAGATAGGCGGAAGGGGGAAAGGGTGTCTACACGCCACAAAAAGACTCAGGACAAAATGAACACCGCTCTTCTGTGTGATTTGTCATCCTCAACGCAGGAATACAGCTCCAGATTTAAGCCAGTGGAGCGGTGTTCGAATCTTTCTCCGGACGATTTTCGTGAAAGGTTTGAGAAGCCGAATATTCCTGTTGTGCTAACTGATATCGCCACGGAGTGGCCAATCTTCAAAATTTTAGGACGCGAGTTCAAGAACCTCTCCGCGAAAAAACACCTTCTGATGCGGGCTGGGTGCCCCGTCGAGACCCCGTTCCGATGCGAGCACACGAGCATGAGCCTTGACGATTACGTGCGGTACGCCACGGAGCAGACCGATGAGCGCCCGATCTACCTGTTCGACCCTGAGTTTGGCAGTGCGCTTGACGTGGAGCGTCTCTACACGGTGCCGGACCACTTCGCGCGGGACGACTTCTTCGCCGTTCTCGGGCCCGAGCGCCGGCCGAAGCATCGCTGGCTGATCGCCGGCCCCGCGCGCGCCGGCAGCAGCTTCCACGTCGACCCGAACTACACGAGCGCCTGGAATGCGACGCTGACGGGGCGGAAGCGGTGGCTGCTCTTCCCGCCCGGCACCCCCCCGCCGGGCGTCGTGCCGAGCCCGGACATGGCCGAGGTCGCGACCCCGCTCGCCCTCACGGAGTGGCTGCTGCACTACTACGACGCGGCCGAGGCCGGGCTGCGCGGGGTCGGCCACGAGTGCGTCTGCGGCCCGGGCGAGATCGTCTTCGTACCCTGCGGGTGGTGGCACTGCGTCGTGAACCTCGAGAGCGCCGTCGCGATCACGCACAACTACGTGAGCGCGTGCAACCTGCCGTCGGTCGTCAAGTTCCTGCGCCACATGCGGGGCTCCATCAGCGGAATCGACGAGGACGCCGACGGCGGCTCCGAGGACGCGATCCGGAGGCGGCGCGAGGGTTTCTCGGAGGAGTTTGTGGCCGCCATGCACAGGTCCCATCCGGCCGTTATGCAACGCGTCGAAAAAGAGCTCCAGGAGGAGCAGGAGGAGCGAAGGGGGAAACGTATGTGTCGTGTCGATCTGATGGAAGACACGTCCGACGGGTTTAAATTTAACTTCTAATAGATGCGTGGCATTTCGTATAAGGGGTCGTTTCGTTTTCCTCCACACAACACCATGCGGGCGAATAATGATTAATGCTATCATTCCATATCATTATATAATCGTACCAAGAACTAGTGAGTGCTTCATAGGAGTGTAAGTCCTAAGCGTTGTAGAGTGCAGTTTATTCCTTCACATCATCATTTCCCGCTTCATTTAGGATATCTATGCGGTAATCTATCTTGTTTTGTCCCTTCTCCCTTTTTTTCCCAAGTGGTAAAAGATCCACCACTACAGTTATTCGTATGCCAGGGTTGAAATTAAGAAGTGCGGGAATAAAATAGACAGTAGTTGGGGCACCAGTGCAATTCAATAGGGGCAAGATATCGGAAAAGTGCGCAAAAGGATGCGAAAATGGGGTTCCTCATTCGTCTATATCACCACCTGGCGGATCAAGAACATCTGGAATGGCTTATGAGGTTTGCTCTGTACGATGAACGTGTGTACGAGGTTGTAAACCAGTATGACCTTGTGCCTTTAATTATTAAAACCCTTCCATCCCCGCTCGCTGCGCATTTTTTGGCTCGCGGCGTATGTTATGATGGCATCTGTGAGGAGGTCGCTTCCAACTTTCCCTTCTTGTGCATGATGCTTTCTTCCTGCAAAACGATAGCCGAAGGTGCGGCCCTATCGTCTTTGATTGGAAATTCAGGATTATTGGAGCAACACCGAGTGCAGATCCTCAGTTATGGCGAAATATATCAACAAATGATTCTTTCAGGCTCGATTTTCGCACAGCGCGCTGCGCTCCGTTTTCTTGCATACGCTTTCTCGGATGATTCGCTTTCCGACACTGTAGCCCAATTGCAGTACCGGTCAGATATCCTGAAGTATATTAATAGTGTCTTTGTATCGACTCCTGACGTCGTTTCACGCCGCTTTTCGGTTCGTTGTTTGGCTCTTATAGGTGGCTTTAATGAGTCCCGCGCGGATGTAAAACATACTGAGATGTTATCGTATGGCATTACACAAGTGTTGCCAGAGTTTTTTGTTTACTTTATAACGACCTTTGTCTATGCAGAGCTTCGGATGCACTTAAGGCACCTATTCCGTGCTGGGAAGAAGGGACACGTGCATCTACGCGCATTTTTTTCGTCCACGTATTGTGGGCTTCTCGGCGTATATTGTAGCTCAATCTTAGAGTATCGTCTACATATGTATCGTGTTTTATACACCCAGAAAGAAACCCTGTGCAAGGATTCTAGAAAGAACGAGCCCCATCGTGCGATTGCGTACGCTGACAATCTCGGTTTAAATTTGCTTGACATAACCGAACGGATATACGGGGCACAGTTGGCTACCTACGGCATTACGGCAAGTCTTCTCCTTGGCTCATTGCTCCCTCTAACCCGCGTGACTTTCCCGGCGTGGATGGGTGACGTGGCGTGGCGCTATCCTTTTGTACCTCGCCTGTTTCCAACTCTCATGGGGCTGCCTTCCGCCTCGCGTTGCCTAGCCCCTTTTGTTGTGATCCCTTTTATAGCAGTCTATGCGCACCGGCCTAATAACTGGGGGGCTAGCTTTTATGATTATTATATCGGGATGCGGACGCAGATACGAAATAGGCAAGGATAAGGTGCCTTTTGTAAGATGGGGAAAGCTAGGACTGTCTACGTAAACTTCCTTTATCATCTTATTGGTACACACATACGCAGAAGTGCTCCCAAAAATTCGGTCTCAACGCTTCACTATATACTAAGATGAATAATAATATTGGAGCCACCGGTTTGGAAGTCAAGGCAATGCCATGTCACAAAGGGGATGGTGATGCTAATCCTTTTTGGTCGTGTAAGGCACTCTTTTTTATAGACCTTTCGGCGTATTTAACTGTCTCTGTAAGGATTATTATATTTACAAGTAGTGCGGGAATGAGTTTAATTACTTTCCCTTTCGCCCACTTGCCATGTGCCCCTTATTTTTTTTTACCTTTTCTGATATATTTACGAAATGAGTCCCTTTTCCTTACTAGCTACAAACCCAATGAGTTGTGGCAGATTGGGGGGTCAGCGTTTAAGTTAGTAGTAAATTGTATCAAAACAAGGCTAGAAGCAAGTGAAGGAAGCGTGAGTGTCGTAAATGATTAGTCCTGAATGGGATACAGACTACGGACCTAGGCTCTTTTCTTCTTCTAAAACAGTCTTCTTATATTGTTACTTTTATTATTTATTATTGCGTAGTGATTGAGTAAATCTACATTATTAGGAGCAATCAATGAAATGTTTGTGTTTAAAAAAAAAACGAGACACCAGCGCTTTTCCGATTTTTTCATTGATGCAAATTCCTTGTATTTTTGGAATTTTCTCTCTCCGCTGATTTGACGGTAATGATTGTGCACTATTTAAGGTGTGAATTCTTTGTGTCATAATAGTCTCTTCAAAAAAAAAAACCCTTCACACTTCCCTATTTTCATTTTATCCACTGATGCCGTCAGGTGCTATAGGGAGTAATTTAAAGATTTGTTGTGCTTTATCACAACACCAAATTATGCATCACGATTAGACTCTTCAAAATATTTTCCTATAATATTTTGTTTCTTCCCTATCGATCATCGATACTAAAATATCTGAAAATTCCTTTGTATAGTAAAAAATACCTTCTGATCTTATGTTTAAGCACATTTGTGACTCCTCAGAGTATTAACTTCTTCTTCTGATGCGTATTTTTCCTTAGTTTTTACTTGTGTGTCAATATAAGGAAAATATTCTTGAGCACGTGCATACCAAATCCAAACTACATACGGGTCAATTTTTGGGGTCATGAAAAGCATGACACATAACCAAGGGAAAAATGAGCCGCCTTTACCGCCGAAGCGAGTTCCCAGACTCATTAAAAATGCTTTGGATCCTAGAAAAATGGATGGAATTATTATGCCTTGGGAAGGCATATTTCTGAAAACGTTTGATGTAAAAATGGGTGGGGCCTTTAAGAGCGTTCAACAGATTCTGCAGAACAGGGAACTCCTGCTAGATATTAGGGTTGAACTGCTCGCATGCGAAAAAAATTTGGAGTTTGTCGAGAAAAATTTAAGACCGAAAAATACCCCGGTGGAGTATCCGAATTCCTCGAAAAAAAGTGATTCTGTCGATTTTGAAGTTTGTGTCTTACGCTTTGCCGAAAAGGAAGGAGACCTTATAAGGGAGGAAATCCAGAGAGACGAAGCGTACTCGAGTATGCCCGCGATGCGCTTCGTGTTGAGTGAAATTCACAAAAGAAAGCATCCCTCGACACAGCACCCGGCCCCGCAGGCCGCGAACCCCAGCGTGCCGTTGATCTTCACCTCAGTGCACGTGAAGATGCCCGAAGAGTTTATAAAAATCCCTTGCCATCCGGCCCCGTGTGTCCCCCACGGCTTTCCCGCCCCGCCCCCCCACCAGGGCGTCTGGGGGCCGTCGGAGGGCTGCCCGGGCCTCGCGTCCACGCCGCTGGGCTACCCCCCGGGCAGGCCTCCCGCGCGGCCCCAGGGACGGCCCTACGCCCCTCATCTCTACGGATATTACACGCCCTCCTAGCGGGCGGCCCTTGCATCGACTTCTGCGTTTGATTGCGCACGCGCGCCCATCTCGGTCGATCTTTGTGCACTGGCTTAGTGGAAAGCGCGAAGGATTCATGGCCGTATCTGGGCACATGGTATGATGCGTACACCTTTTAAGGTGGTTGGGGTCGGGGGCCTATCATGGGCTTCGTTTTGCTGAATAAGGATGATATTTTCATACTTGCCGGGACGCATTGTTGTGTCGGCCCTTCAAATTTCTTGTGACCGTCGGCTCACGAGATCTGCCGATATGCTTCACCACGGACGGGGGCACGACATGCCACACGACTTAAATTGCTTTACCTTCCGTGGAATGTGGGTTGGATGATTTTAGCTCTTTCGCCCTTTCATAATCAATGGAATATTTCCCTCAGATTTATTTCTAGGAATTTCTATTAGATAGAATTTTCCGTTCTGCTAGTAGAAAAACACTCAAAACGATGCGAGTAAGCTGCCACATAATCTAGTTCGACGCTTCCGTAAAAAAAAAAAGGTATCAGCATCTATATATACGTATATACATATATATATATATTTGAGTATCCTTGTTGTTATCGGTTATACTCCACAAATATCAATGTTCGACGCAGCTTTTTGCTTTATATCTTACAAATTATCATTCTATCATGAGGTGTGAATACGGGAAATTCATCTTTTTATACTCACCACAATTCTTTTAGTCTCATTTCTGTGTTTTTATCTTTGAACCTTGCGTGCATAACCTATTTTTTTAATGTTTCTATGCTATAGATGTAAACCATTATCACGGTGTCTGTCCTTTTTTATTTTTCCATTTGCGTTGCTCCTATTTATTGCACTTTTCCGTTTCATTTTTCAGTTTTGTTTATTCCAAATACTTCTACGTTGTTATTTCTATATCTATACGCACAGACGCGTTTCTCCCTTCAAATGATTCCTTCGTTGAAGGTTTCGGTATCCTCTGAGTGGGACGACATTCACCGAAACTTCGCATCAATTATTCGACTCTCAGAGATTGCAACGCCGCTTTCGAAGTTCATCAGTGTCGAAGGCGATGAGGGTGATGTTGGTGGCCATAATAGTCCTTCCTCCTCTCCGGTGCGCGACACCGAGTTGTGCGAGGCCCTTGAGTTGCTTTTCCCGGTAAAGGTACAACTTCCTTTAGGGCCGACTCCAGAGGAAGTTTTGAATTTTCATGCGTTAACCGCTAACCTCATGGCCCAACAGGAGAACGAGAAACAGTATATCGGTCTGATTTTCAAGGAGTATTGCAAACGTAAGGGGATCATGCAGAAATGTGAAAAGGAATTCGATACGTTCAGAGAAGAACTAGATGAACTGAAGAGCCGCGATTTACCACCCTTCCTTCGTCAGGCACTTGAAACGGTGGTGCAAGAGGAGACTACCCCTCGTGGCGAGATTTTAGCAGCATACGATCGGTTCCTGGAGTGGATTGAAGAAGTAAAACCACAGTGGCTGGAGGCGGTTAATCGACAGATCGAGGAAAATCGCGTAAGGGAGAAAGCCAAAAAAGCTGCATTGGAAGCCTCAAAAGCGCTTTTGGTGCAGGAGCTAGAAGCTGGAAGGAGGCTCTACTTGATGTCAGGCAACCCGGGGGGGGCGGCGAGTGGTGACGTGGATTCTTTATACGTTCCCAACGTTGGGCTGGATGACGCCAGTTATGAGGAGATTTCGCCGACCGCACTAAGACGGAAAGCGATTGAATTACTAGAGCAGGAAGAAGCTGTGATGCGCCACCGCCGCGGGCAGCAGTTGCTGGAGCTAAAGCTGAAAGAAGAATCAATACGTAAACGCATAAAAGAGAAGGAAAGCGAATCTCTAGCAGAGAAGGACAAAATAAAGGATAATCGAGAACAGCTATACAAAAGCTTACTTGAACAGGAAAGTAATCTTCAGAAGCGCCTGCAGGCTCGTGAAGAGGAACGGCGGCAGCAAGAGGAGAATCGCCGTATGTGGTTGGAGCATTGTACAGCTGAGGAAGAGATTATCCGCCGTCGTCTGAAGGATCAGGAGGACCGATGCAAAATTGAAGAAGAGGAAAAGAAACGTCTTGAGGCTGAGAAAAAGAGGGAGCTTTATGAACACATCCTTGCTGAAGAGGAGCTTCTGCGTCAACGCATGCAACAGCGTGAGGCCGAAAAGGAAATGGAAAAACAACGGCAGACCATAGCAGCTGAGGAGGAGCGTCGGGAAAAAAGGGAAGCGCTGAAACGCGAGAAAGAGGCGCTCGAAGAGGAGATGCGACTTCGCGAGCAACACAATTTGCTGGTGATGGAGCAGAAGGAGGCGTTGCGTCGTGCCAAGGAGGAGTATGACAAAGCTGAAAGAGCTAAACAGGTTGCGTTGTTAAGGGAACAGGAAGAGGCTGTCAGAGCGCGATTGCGTGCCAAGGAGATGGCAGAAATTCAGGCTAACGAGCAGAGGCTGCAGAATCAGGTGCAACAGCGGACCCCTTATCCCTCATCACATTTCGTTTCGCCAAAACCCCAGGTGATGCTAAGCCTCAGTGAGGTAGCTACCTCACCCTACGTGCCTACAGCTCATGCACTGACGGCGACTTCCGGTATGCTTACATGCCCCGGGGTTACCTCTGACGTGCCGCACAGCACCCATTTCGGTCCCTATCATCAGGTACTTAGTATGGCGCCTGGTGGGGTTGTGACTCACCCGACGCAAACTTGTCCACTCTATTACACTGGTCATATTTCTAATGCTACGCAGCCTATGATTTTCTCTAACCCTGCTGTGCTTCACCCTAAAATGAATTCATGGGGTGGAACTGGGGCGCCCTACGCTCAGCCATTGCCGCCAACTACAATACCTACAGGTGGATACGGATATCTGGCTCCACCCCCCGCGAACTCTCTTACCCCTCAAGCACAGGGAGCATCTTGGCAACAGCAGCCCAATGCATTCGAGCATCTCTGATGAGTGGACTTGATTATTTTCCTATCAGATAAATACCATATTTATACATATACTTACACAATGATTCTATAATTTTCCCTGCTTTTGGTATCAGCCGTCTGAAAATTGATTCAGATGTGTGGTTTTTTCTTTAGCATCACTTCATTTATTTGAATTGTTTAGGTTGCATGTCACTTGTTTCTTATACCACACAAAAAAAGATGTCGCTAGGCGTAAAGCCTGTGTTTATTTTGTCAAAAATAAGACTCTTAGATTTATCTTTTCGTATTGGATACCTCTTTCTCTTTCCCCCCCCTCTCTCTCTATATATATATAATGTATTCATGCATATATATCAATTTAAAACTAAACATACAGTACCTTATTTGTAGCTTAGTCTCTTCCGTTTGTATATTATTTTTTACATAGATTCCTTTCCATAGGCTTCTCTTTTTTCCATTTTTTTTTTGTGGACTTAGTACTTTAGATATTATTTTCTCCCGTTTTGATATTATTTACCTTTCCTAGTTGCTTTGCCGCCAGTTTATCCTTTCCAGCGAAATATATTATTCTCATTGCTTTTAAAACTACTTTAAAAGTGAAAGAAGAGGGTGACAGGCAGGTAGTTAACAAATAGTTTTAAAATAATCTCGTTGCATTAGTTTAGTAAAGCTAAAAATCAAGAAACAGCAGCTAGACCAGCAAGCACAGTATCATTGCTCACCCTATTATAAAAATATTATAATATTAATTATAAATATATCAATACAAGACTATAACTAAGGGATGCCATCCCCTCAAAACCAACTTCACGCGATTCCAAGAGTATCAGCGGAATCTTTATTCAACTCTTTCCCTGAAGGCAAGAGGAATGCACCCTCCCCAGTTTCGGTAGATGGGAAGTTCCAACAGGATTTGCCCCCGCACGGCCGGATAAGTCCCTTTTCAGCCTCTACACCTGGCTTTTCTCCCTCGAAAGGTGTGATGCATCAAAAAGTTCCTTCTTTCCCTTCAACCATTAGGGTTTTTAGTCACCGTAGTGGGGAGCACACAGCAGCCTGCCTTCAAACACTATCCGGGCTTACATTTGGTCCTGCCTTTCTTCGTGAAGGTCACCAGTTCAAACATGGTGGTACAGTCCATAACAGTAACTCAGAGGTTACCAGTTCCGGTACTGAGGAAGGCAAATCTCTTGGATTGGTAAAGACGTCGTCTTTGAGTGATAAATTGAGAAAAAACGCTTCAAGCTCGGTAAATTCGATTCCTGAATGTTCCAGTAACCATGCTCCTGAGGTAGATATAGAAGGAGAGGAATTGACCATTTGCACAAAGCATTGGTCGCAATATACCCCACCGGAGTCTGATCTACCATATGATAACGAAAAAATGAAGCCTCACGCATTAGTTCCTATAGTAGAGCCACGTAGCGAAACTATTAGTATGCTGTCTATCCCTAGTTCACATAGGAAACCAGGTAGCTATGCCGACACCGGTAATACGCACGGTGATTCACTCTCTTTGTGTCACTATGCTCGCTCTCCTGACTACTATCGAGGCAAAAATGGCAATAATCCAGACAGAAAGCATGCTAAAAACTTCGTACATCAGTTCTGCGGTAGAATGACTAGTCTTGAACAACCAGCGGCTTCATCTGAGAAGGGTGCAATGGAGGATAGTCCCCATAGAAGTTTCACTTTGACATCTATAGCTTCCGAAAGGGCTAACAACAATGAGGTATCTAATGCACGTGAGAGCAACGTTAGTGCTGATCATTCTGCTTGTTTTATGCAACAGTATCAATCGCCTTTTATGCGGGTTCAGAGCTCGGAATCTAGTGCGACTAATGCTACCTTCAGTAGGGTCATGCCAAACGATGGGTTGCGTTCCTCAGCCAGTATTGCCGACACCATCGATCTGCCGCGCAGGATATCCTTCCAGCAAGGTCGCATGATAGGTTCTGGAGGCTTTGGGACGGTCTATCAGGCCATTCTCCACGATGGTACACTTGCCGCCGTAAAGGAAATCAAAATAGAACCTAAAAACCTAAAATTAATCGACCGTGAGGTAAATGTGATGAGCAGCTTGCCACAGCATCCCAATTGTGTGCGCTACCTCGGATCACGGAACAGTCGCCACCACTATTACATTATCATGGAGTATATTAGCGGCGGCAGCATCGCTTCACTGCGGCAATCCATCGGGCCTTTTCGTGAATCAGTGTTCCAGCGCTATGCCTACATGGTCCTACTTGGTCTTCACCATTTGCACAGCCATAACATCATCCATCGAGATATAAAGGGCGCGAATGTTCTCCTCGACGAGCGTGGGTGCGCCAAAATTGTGGACTTCGGCTGCTGCAAGAACCTGAATAGTGGTAAATCAACCTTGGGTGGGGGCGGCACCCCTCTGTGGATGGCGTCCGAGGTGTGCCGTGGGCTTAACGCAACGGAAAAGTCCGATGTGTGGTCTTTCGGTTGTCTGTGCTTGGAGATGACGAATGAGACAGGGCTGCCGTGGAGCTTTCCTCCAGGGATGACGCTCCAAGGCCTAGCCTACGCCCTGGCGTGCGCTCAAAAACCACCACCTATCCCAACCACGCTCTCCCCCATCTCGCAGGATTTCATTGCATGCTGCCTTCGGCTGGATCCAGAGGAAAGGTGGAGCGTGTCGCAGCTCCTTAATCATGACTTTTTTAACCAGAATTACTACCAGCACGATGATGAGGATGAAGATGAGTTGATCGTCTCATGTAACACAAGCGCACATACATCCGTAGTGAAACGCATCGTTGAGCAAGTGAATAAGGGTGAGCACGCAGGCGGTATTGTTAGTGAGACCAACGCTGGGCTTAGCGTGCCACAGCCGCATCATTCCCCCACACATGCCTCTGAGGGCTTTTCCAATCCGCAGAACCACCACTTTTCCAAGGGCCAATCCACCAGCACGCGCTCTCAATTAGAATCATCGCTAGCACAGGCAGACTCTTCTGTGAATGGGTTTGAAAACAGGAAGGGATATGATAACGGCAGTAGGAGGCCCGTGCTCTCGAGTAACTACACTGGGGAAAATGACCAGAGACTGCGGACAGTCAATGTCGGGTTTCGGCTTGATGTTGTGGATGATAGTGAGGATGGCAGCGAGGCAGTTAAACTGGATATGCGTCATAAAAAAACGGATATATATATAAAGGAGGCGATTTCTCCATCTAATGCGAACGAGACCTACTATGCTGCATTGGATGACGTCATTGAACTTGCCCATCATGCCCGTACGGAGGAATGGCGAGTGGGAATGGCATCTTCTCTGCCCAGGTTTTCATCGTCGAGGTCTTCCAGTGGTTCATCGTACCTGAACGGAATGAACACGTCAAGTTCTGATAACGTGGAGATCTGCATTCCCTCCAATACCAACAGAACAGCGATACCGGCTGGGGGTGTAGCGCAACGAAGCAAGTCTAGGCGCATTAAAAAGACTAGCGACAGGGAGCCAACCAAAACAGTTTCTCCAGTAGAGCATACTAAGAATAGTAAACCAGCAGACCCCAAGCTGGTCACACAGAGCGCAGTAGCCCAGCCTCCTCTCAAGAATGTTTCCACTAAAATTGGGGTTTCAACGTCTACCACCGGGAAGCACCGCGGGAAGGAAAGAGATTCGGAAGATATTTCAATCTCGTCAGCGCTCCATGACACTGTCACCACAATGTCGCACGAGGACGGTGAATCGAAGTTTGGAAAGGGACACCAGATTAGCGAGGCTGTATATAATAAGGATAACACTGTGCCACATAAGCCACAGCAAGAATATGGCATGGCAACATTTGTGTCAACACCACTCGAACCGTCTGATGGACAGTCCTTTTCGATTGGAAATCATCCGAGTGTAAATTCTCTTCAGCATCAACAGACCCATCGGCAACCAACAACACCAGGTCTCCCCACAAATACCTCGCCATTGTCAAAGCTTGTTTGGAATACTAGTGGCAGTGATAGCATTTCTAAAGACGCATCTGGTGCCATTCGAGAAGCCCACTCCTCTGGGTGTTATACGAAGTCTTCGAAAGCTCAATCACTAACCACATGCGAAAACCATTCCACCAATGGCGAATTGGTAGACCCGTCAATTCTTCAAACAACGAAAAAAAAGAAGAGGTTTTCCTTTAAATGGCTTCGGAATAAGTTCTAAGGAAGATGCCACAGATTATTGAGAGACGCTTAAGATAAAACACATATTTATCTAAACTAAATGCTCATTAGAGGAGCTAAATGTAGTTTTGTCCTATGAGATTTACATAGCAGTGGGTATAAATTATTCAAGGGTGGCGAAAGGATAGACTACATTTTGTTGTACAATTCGATTTATTAATCACATAAATTCTTGAGCTCTTTTTTATTGTTTTGGTTGTACTTAAAATTTTGTATCTTGAGTGCGAGAGTGCTTAGAGTAATAAATGGTTTCTCATATTGCTTACCTCGACGTTTTAACATCTTGTCCAGTAACACTTTTGCCAACTGCCATAATTCATTAGCCTCTATTTATGTTTGCGTTAAAAAGCATGACAACCGTGCCGTTTTGATTTCTAGCGTTCAGATGCTTCTTTGATAGCCTTCAATTTATTTCCTCTGCTCATTATATGTTCTGGTTTGTTATTTAAATAGTTCTTCAGACAAGGATCATGCCTTCCATCACCGCCGCAAAGAGGGAGTACGAGGAGCGCCTCATAAACTGCCTCAACAAGTACAGCAGGGTGCTGTTTGTTGGTGTGGACAATGTGCGCTCGCAACAGATGCACGACGTGCGCGCCGCTCTCCGTGGCAAGGCCGAGATTTTGATGGGAAAGAAGACGCTGCAGGCCAAGATCGTCGAGAAGCGCGCACTGTCGAAGGACGCCACAGGCGGGGCCAAGAACTTCCACGACGAGTGTGAGGAGCACAAGCTTCTGACGGGCAGCACCGGTCTTGTGTTCACCAACGAGGATGTGCAGACGATCACTGCGGTGCTGGACCAGCACCGCGTGAAGGCCCCTGCGCGTGTTGGCGCCATCTCCCCCTGCGACGTGGTTGTGCCCGCGGGAAACACCGGCATGGAGCCGACGCAGACCTCCTTCTTCCAGGCCCTCAACATCGCAACGAAGATTTCTAAGGGTACGGTCGAGATCGTGTCCGACAGGAAGGTGCTCTCTGTGGGCGACAAGGTCGACAACTCGACGGCGACGCTGCTGCAGAAGCTGAACATCAGCCCGTTCTTCTACCAGGCCGAGGTCCTCTCCGCGTGGGACCGCGGCGTGCTGTTCACCCGCGAGGACCTCAAGATCACCGAGGACATCGTGGAGGGGCACCTCCTCGAGGGCATCAGCAACATCTCGGCCATCTCCCTCGGCGCCGGCATCCCGACCGCCGCGACGATTGGCCCGATGATCGTGGACGCCTTCAAGACGCTCCTCGGGGCATCGGTGGCCACCGAGTACGCGTTCGACGAGTTTAACGGCAGGGAGCTGCGCGAGGCGGCCCTCACGGGCACGCTGGCGGGCGCCGCCACCGCTGACGCCGCGGAGGCCGCTCCGGCTGCCGCTTCCGGTGGCGCTCCCGCCGCCGCCGCCGAGCCCCAGGCGGAGGAGGAGGAGGAGGACGACTTCGGAATGGGCGGCCTCTTCTAACGGATCTCCAGGTGAAAACTACGCTAAGGGTTGCATCGATGGGAAAAAGAAATACACATCCTATGCTTTTTATTTCTGTTTTAAAAAATACCATTTTTTGTCCTTCTATTTTTTATTGTTTTGTATAATAGACACGCAGACACCCTATTGGGTTGTGGCCTTTTTTTTGTATTTATACATTTCATCGCACTCATTCTTCGCCTTTCACTCTGTTAGTTCATGACTTAGTGCTTTTAATTAAAGCGGGTTTTCTTTATTGTATCGTTTTTCGATATCGGCCTATCATAAGCTTTCCTTCTTTATATATATATATATATATATTGGATGGTTCAACTCTTTACAGTTCTTTTGACATATGATGATCTAGAATGTGGCGGTGCTGCGGACGCACTTGTTGAGCATCTACAGCGTGACTCTGAACACTTTGCAGATCAGTGCAAGCTTTCTGTAAGACCACTTCCAATATACGAGGGCGGCTCTCACCACGTTACCCTTAGTCGCGTATTGAACGAGCTTTCTCATGAAAATCCGCATAGTATTATTGTCTTTTCTCTTTTAAAAGGGGATCAACCGGAGGAATATCTTAGCATTAGGGCTTTATGCAGTACTGCCAAGTCTCACGTGATTCGATGCGAGGTATTAACCCACTTAGCGAATTATGCCGATGTGGGGCTCAGTATTCAAAACCTTGTTAGATTGGTACTACACGAAATGTTAAAAGAAGCTCGAGATGGATTTTGATAATAGTGAACGTTCAGCTAAAGTCACTGAAAGTTGTTAAGGTGGTGCTTTGCGTTTCCCCCGATTTCCTATTCTATTTTTATAAATATTACCCTTTACATAAACAATTTAGTAAGAGAATATCTACTAGTTTTGAAATACTTAGAAACGCTTATGATTGTTTGATCTATATTAGGGTAAATTGTATAATATCTATTTAACTAACTGCTAATTTATTTCGTAGACTTTCAAAAGGTGTGTGGAATACTGTTTCTTAATATATATATTATTCACTGTTTCCACATTCATTCTGCATAGACATTGAACCGAATTAAACGGTATAATAGTCTTGGTTGTTTTCGCATTCTAGTGAGAGTGGGCTCAAAGTGGGAATTGAGTGACGCCCAAAACTGAATTCTTACCTTGCTAAGCCTCTTTCTCCAAGTGTTTAGCGATCGATTTAGTCTTTTTTCCTTAATTATACTGGGTTCATGTTGATACTGCAATTTCTATGTGTATCTCTTAAGCACTTTTGCAGTGCGTTTACATTTACAGGATAGTGTTGATAATGGTGATGGGTAGGAAGGAAAATTTTGTAAAGACAATGAGGGGAGCCTGTTACTGTATTCTCCCTTTCACCCCTTTTGTGTGTGCGTGTGTGTCGTTTTTAAAGCGACGCTCGTTTCAATACTCAGTTTAGATACTAGATGCACAAAGACAATAATCCAGAAGAGCTATATTCTGAGTGCATGTATTTTTTAATATACCCTTGGACGTTTTCTAGATGCTGTAAGGAAAGCCTAAAAATGTACGCGATGTTTATTGTGTATGGGAATTTGGCGTGCTATTTTTATTCACATGTTCGAACAACGAATTCCGTAAATACTTCCTTAATTTAGTCATAAAGTGATTAGTTTTAAAAATAGTTTTTCTTTATATATATATATATATATACTATTATTATTATTTGGTGTGCATGTGTGTTTCAATATGGAGAAGACAGTAAAATTTTACATAACAGATGATCCTGTAATGCGTCATTTACAGCTAGTGGAATTGGTTCTTTCTCATTGTGCCGATGTTCTATGGTCAGACAGCCATGCGAGACGCAAACAGACCTCTATTTGGCTTCACAAGCTTAAGAATCGGATAAAAAATTATAAGGTAGCTAGATTGGTCGATTTCTCGACACATACTGGTGCAGACGGAAAAAAGGGGTCAATTGATGAGAGCACTGGCGCGACGAAACATTCCGCCATCGCAGATTCGCTTAACTCCTCTCGCTCATCCCACCATCCAAAGTTAGGGTGCAACGGCCTTCATGTGGCGTCCGCGGATGTCATTCTCGCTAAGAATCCCTGCCCTCATCCGGAGCACCCACACAAGTCGCGCTCTTTTCCACGCTCATCCCAAGCTGAGTCGAAGAACAGCCACCGACAACACACCGAGCCCGAGCTTAAACCAAAAGAGACTCTAAAGGCAAATCTAGCTGCCAACCATGCTTTGCGGGAGCGTTCGCCGGATCCAGACGTCGATCTACCGCCCCCACCTCTCGTGGGCGGGATGAGCAATCTCACCTTTGCGAACTTCACAGACAGCGAGGAGAGGGAAAAGAAGAACGAGGAGGAGGAGGGTGGGCGCTCAATAGAAGTGCAGGAGCGCTATCGCGGCGCCACGCCGGCGACGACACCTGGTGGGGAGGTTGTCTTGGTCACTCCAACGGGCCACTCCCTGCACGAGGACGATAGCTCCTTACACTTTCTCGACCTCCCACTCCAGATTCAACGGCTCTCTGGTGGCATCACAAATGAGCTCTTTCACGTGTTTGATCCTGATAGCCCGGAAAGGTCGGTGGTGATTCGAATTTTTGGAAAGGAGACGGAGCGGGTGATCTCTCGCGAGAGTGAATTGTTCTATCAGTCTCTTTTTTTTAAAACCTTTGCTCACGGTGACAATTTTCTTATCTACGAGTTCTTGAACTCGTATGAGCCCCTGCCGTACACCGAGATGCCCGTTGAGAGTGTGGCAATCGCTTCAGCAATTGCGGCATTTCAGGTTCGTGCGACGTGGGCCGCACGTAGCGGACAAAATGCGTCGCCTCAGGTGAACCGGCTTAAGGAAAATAAACCTCAACTGAATGAAGGAAATCCAAATTCTGAGCTCAGGAATGGTGCGCATGAAGGCTGCGGAGCCGTGAAGAATGGTCTGGGTTCCCCATCTACCATTGTTAAGGGTCAGAGATGTTTGACCCGTTTTGAACGCGAGTCTAACTACACCATCCATTCGCTCACTGCGTGGGTCGAACTGATTGTTTCTGAAGAAATTATTAACAAGGTAAATGAAGAAAAACGAGATGAGTTCAGTCGCATCGGAAAAGAGCTTCATGGTGAAGCCCAGTATATGTTAAAACTTCTCAAGCCGCATCTCAAATCCTTAGGCGAGGGTGTTTGCCACAATGATTTACTTAGTGCAAACTTTATGCGTCACACACAGACAGGAAGTCTGAAAATTATCGACTTTGATTATACTAAGCGAAACTTCCTTTTATTTGATTTAGCAAACCACTTTAATGAATACACAGGGTTGGAGTGCGATTACGCTAAATACTTTCCCTCGGATGAACATATCATCAACTTCGTGAGGAGCTATCGACACGCAATGCGTAAGCAGCTTGAGAAAAGTCACGCAGAGCTGAAGATCACGGAGGACATCATCCCCAATGAGCGGGTGTTGTTCTTTTCTGAAAACGTTACGCAAGAGGAGGAAGCTATTTTGCAGTCGGTAGGGCTTCTGAAGTTGCTTACGCTCTACTCCCACGTGTCGTGGAGCATATGGTCGCTACTGCAGGAGGCGGTGTCAGCTCTCGATGTTGATTTTCTTGAGTACGGAAAGCTGCGCTTGGTGCGCTACTACGAAACAAAGGATGCTTTTTTGCGCCCCTATCTAATAAATTAAATGAGGGGGAGGGGGAAGGGCGAGAGATATCTATTGAATATATTGATAATACTCAAAATGGAAACTGCTAGGTTTCATTCTTCTGTTTTCCTTGCTTTTTCATTTAATTTGAATCACGGATGGCTTGATGGAAATACCATCATACCATTACTTTTCCGGATGTTTTCATAGCTTAATTTAAATCTCTTAGAATTTTTCGTGAAGCATGAAGCAGCAGCTTAAAATTCCAAGTCTTAAACCTAGCTTGGATGGTTCCTTTTCTTTTATATCTTGTCAAGTTGCTTCGTGTTTAGTGTTGTATTCAGAGATGAATACAACCGTTCTCTCTATTTTCCCCTAATAAAGACGAGTATTTTTTTCAGAAACATATCAAGTTGTAGTTATTTCCAGATGATATATTCCATTTTCATTACATGTACTTGTGTGCAGATGTTTGTTATCTATGCTTATCTATCATGATGTAATTTAATGCCAACTTATCAGTTTGAAAGTCCTTTTTTGGCTTTGACTTTGCTAGTCAGGGTCCTACTATTTTGACGAAAGTGTTTGCAAAAAGATTCAAGGCTTTCCATACACCGAGTCTGTATTACTGATAATAAGGCACGTCACAGGTGATTTATAAAAAGAACAAGGAGAAAAATAAACAGCAAAACGAACCGCTGTTGACTTCTTCTCCTTTGCTCCTTCATGCTAAGTGTTGAACTTCCGACATTTCGTGAAAAGGATGGAACTCATTCACTAAGGGCCGAGCTTGTGATTGCGAAGGCTTTCGCTACAGCCGCTACGGTTGTATCCACAACCGATCTCTCCTGCGTCAGGGTAGAATTTGGCTGCCCTGGTGCATTCTGCGAGATTGGCGACGGTCCCGACCGAGATCACTCACAACGTGCCCTTCGGGATGCCTTTTTGCTTTTGGTGGATCGTGCACTGACCCGTGTATACCCACCAATTGATGTTCTTCAGTATCTCACCGACAAATCTCCGCAATTCAGTTGGGATGGGGCGTTCTGTGTTGCCTTTTCCCTGGCGAGCCTCCCTCCTTACCCGAGTGTCTTTGGATTCCCCCCACAAGCTTGCGATTTTAATGGCATTGTCTACATGGTTGAGGGGATTGCCGCGCCTTTTTTTGACATTCAAAGGAACTTGGGGACGGAAGTGGATGGGTCAGGGCACAATGCATCCCTCGCGGGACCTCTTGCTCAACGTGATTCAGAACTTTGGTTTCATGCGAAAATGTCTAGCGCGAAGGCGAGAGCTGGGCATGATCACCAAAAAAGTTTGGATGGCTACGCTGAGAGCGCTCAGTCTGGAGTGTCAAGATGCTTAGATCTCGAGGGGGGCAGACACGAAGAGGAGGCAATGGCCTATATCGCTGAACGGCATGTAAAGTTTCACCGAAAGGCTAGCTTGTGGTTGACCGAGCGAATTGCGAACGAGGGGAACTGGGCACGGCCCCCCGCTTTCCCTCCCACGACCTACGTGCGAGGCCGGAAGCGTGATCGGCCGGCCCCGCAAGGCGGCGGCGCAGCGTCCGGCCCCTCCCACCCGAGTGTACTTGCCGCCGCCGCGTTTGCCCTACCCTTGCATAGGGGGGCTTCCGCCAGACGCGCGGGAAAGGATGGCGAGGAAGGGGGAGGCTCCTCGCCGGCAGCCTCCGCGGCCGCCCCGAGTTGGATGCTTCACCTGGACGTCCGCGGAATCGAGTTCGACGCGGTGCTGGTCGCGCAAACCGCGCGCTACGCGTACGTCGGGTGCCCGTGTTGGGAACCAGCGCCGCGGGCCCCCGCTTCGGGCCTTCGTGGGAGCCCCATTCGGTGGGTTCTGGTCGCGCGTTTGCCGATCCCCTCCTTCCTGGAAGATGCCGCGGGGAAGGGGGAGGGGGGCGCGTCTTCGCGCGGTAGCGGCTTTTGGCAAGTCGACGAGGCCACGCGGTTCGACCGATCGGGCCCCGTACGCGAGCTGAGCGACGCGTGCAAGCGACTCGTAACCGTCCGCGCGCACGTCGTGCGATGTCGGCGGCTGCCCGAGACCCCGCCGGGCACCTCTCCCTTTACGTACAAGAGCACCTCCCTCTTCCTCTGGTTTGAAGACGCCTACCTGCTAGGCTCGGGCCCTTTTCCCCTCCATGGCGCGTCCGGGGAAGCGAAAGCCGAGACGTACGCTGGGCTATTCGGTTCAGATCTGATCGAGCTTGTCGAGGCAAGTTGTCGACGGTACCTGCGCACGTGCGAACGGATGAATCGCTACGTGCGCGCCAATTCGGCTGCCCTAAAGTCAAAAGGCACCGCAAAATCTCTGCATGCTGATGCCATGGATAGCCTCGACTGCTCTCAGGTGGGAGGTGAGTTGTCTTTGACTACCGATGATGCCGCCTCGAGGTTCCGCACACAATTACGTCTGGGGAAGGAGCGACTTGCAGCAAGAGCCGATGCCGTATTTTCCCGCATAACCGACACCCGATCGGTTTACTACAAGAAGTTGCGTGGTAAATTATTTAACCCCGTACCACTCATACGCACTTCTCGGGATGTCGAGGCCCTGTTTGAGGGGCCAACGGTTGAATTTAAGCATCACCTCAGTCATTATCACTCTACCGCAAAGGAAGAGCGTGGAGAGAACGCTTCCAATGAAAAGAAGGCGCATGCCATTATGGACGTGGAGCGTATTCGACATACTATTGCGGCTATGGCCTCTACAATGGGGGGCGTGTTGTGTGTGGGGGTAACCGACCAAGGTGAGGTCGTTGGGCATCCGCGTGGTGAGGTGGTGCGGGAGCTGCGCACGACGGGGTTTTGCCCCGCCATGGTAAAGGACAGCGTGGTGGTGAAGGAGTTGCCGGTGCTCAAGACGACGTCGACGACAAACGCATCGAGCACGGGGCTGCCAGCCCCTGTCAAAGCTATGCCCAAGGACTGGTGGAAACTGGCATCGCTGCCGCTGTTTGCCACCGGCTTAGGTGAAATTGGGGCCCCGCGCCGCGCGGCTCTCGCGGGCAAGGATGAACCAAATAGTACCGGAGGAGAGGAAAGGGCGCTTCCGCCGGACTTTGGGAAGGTGCTTACGGTTATCACAGTCAGCAAGGGGTCCGCTCCGTTTTACACATCGGGTCGGGCTGTGCTGCCGTATCTGCGTGGGTGCGCCAGCACGGTTCGCATGCCAGCCCTCATAATGGCGAGGAGACTAGCCGGGCAGTTTGAAGGAGAAACGACCTATGATAGCTGAAAGTGTCCTAGGCTCAGTAATAGCCGCACCAATACTGGAGGTCTGGCGGAACCATATGAGTTTCGTTTGTCTATTCGCTGCCCATATCGTCGTATTTCCTCCCTCTGTTAAAATAAAACTAACTGTCTAAATGTGGTTTACTTGTTGTTGTTGTCTTTAAAGGTATGGCATTATTGATTTCTATTCGATAAACTCATTGTGTCTGTTGATTTGTCGCTCCGCGTCTTCTTTGAGAAAAGATTCTAATAGTAATAAGATTAATAAAAATATAGGCATTTTTTCACCCTACTCCTCATTTTGTTAGTATTTAATATAGAATCTCAATCACTACAAACCATGGGTCTAGCTGACCTTTTTCACCGCAAGACGCCCCAAGAGAAGCTTCGTGAATACAAACGTGCGCTAGACAAGACAACCCGTGAGCTGGACCGGGAGCGTAATAAACTGGCCACACAAGAGAAGCGGATTGTAATTGAAATGAAAAAAATGGCAAAACAAAGTCAAATGGATGCCCTCAATATAATGGCACGTGACTTAGTGCGTACACGGAAATATATTCAGAGAATGTACCGTATGCGGGCTCAAATTCAAGGCATCTCCTTGAAGTTACAGACCATGTGCTCGACCACTCAAATGGCCGCCGCAATGAAGGGTGTTGCAAAGGCCATGAAATCCATTAACACCAATTTAAATATTCCTGAAATGCAGCGTATTACAAGAGAGTTCGAAAAGCAGAATGAGTTATTGGATTTGAAGGATGAGATGATCAATGATGGTATCGACAATGTTATGGATGACGAAGATATGGAAGAGGAAACAGAGCAGGAAATCCAAAAAGTGATCGATGAAGTTGGGATCGAGCTGCGCCATATAGGTGTTAGGAACGGAGGCCTTCAGGAAAAGCCCACAGAGAAGGAAATTGAGGAGGACAAAGAGCTAGATGCGCGCCTAGCCGCCTTAAAGTTATCCATGAAATAGGAATTGTGTTGATCTTTATGGAGGAATATCACGTTGAGTGAAATCAAAATCTGGTTTCAAAGAAATTTCTCCCCCCCCTTTGACTCCCTCCCCCCCCCCCCCAAAGAAAAAAAAATGCTTCTTCTTAAGTGAAATGATTATTTGATTGGCATTGTTATTATTGCTTTTGTATTGCTTTTCGTTTCCATGATATATTTGCTAAAATGTTGGTTGCTTGGGATGGGAAATGAATGTTTGAAAAGTATTTATTATTATTATTTGTATATCTATATATAGATAGATACATATACTTGTATTTGAGGATGATAAGCTAACTTTTGTTTTTTTCCTATGACCTCATCATGCTTTCGAAAACTGTTGTGCGTTTTCACGATTTGGTATTGATCGGCACCGCTATCTTGTGAATCCCTTTTTTTTATGTTATCCCAAATTTTGAATTCTTCTAAGACCATAGAACTGATCTATGCACATTCCACATTGAGAGGGAAAAGTTTGAAGAAATAGACTTGTATCGCGAGAATTCATTGTCATTGCTGTTTACCCATAACAAAGCTTTTTTGCCGCACATTTCTATTCCGCATTATTTTAAAATTCTTTTGAATCTGAAGTAACTTTGAATTGATTGAGGAGTTGTCCAAATATACAACATTCTCTAGAAAAACTCGCACACACCTGTTCGTACACACATATAACACACCCCAATACAGACAAACAGTGAAGTAAGCCTAAGGTGAAAAATTAGACAGCGTCTCGCTTTCTTCACTACGCACGCGCATGGAGACTTCTGCTGTTTTGGATCTTAGCAAAAAATGGTTTATGGTGCCCCTCCCTTTCCGTGCATGCAGTCTCAAAGATATTGCCAACACCACAACCTCCAAGGAGGAGATGGACGCCTACTACCAGGAAGCCCAGGCGATCTTAGATAATGAACGGAACCAAAACCAGATGGATCGCGGCCGCTGGTACAGCTCTCAGTTTCTGAAGCGTGGTACTATTGCCGACAAAATTGCTTCTGCTGCGGTGAAACTCGCGGATACGGATTTTATGTTCTTCTTGGACAGCTTCGACTTGCTTTTCGACACCGCGCGCACGGATGCGCACCACTACGAGGCCGCGTTAAAGGCGCTTGCGGCTGTCTGGACAAAAATTCTCCCACCTCGGCCACTTAAAAGGTTTGTTTCGCAGTATTTTGCCACTCTTCCCACAGAAGAGGGCGACCGAAAACGTGTCTTGGTTTACTGGTATCTGGAAGACTATTTGAAACGCACCTATGCGCAATTTCTATCTCTCTGTGAGTCAATGCTGAAGGACAGACTTCTCCAGCGGCGCGCAGCGTGGCTAGATGTCGTTGGAAAGCTCCTATGCTCCATCTCAGAGGCTCGCAGCGTGGTAGCAACGATGATGATTGATAAGCTCGGCGATAATAACGCTCAGATGAGTCACAATGCCTACAATCACCTTCTCAAGCTTTTGTCGGAGTCGTCTATGCATCAGTCTATGCTTCTCACTGAACTTGAAAAGGTTGCATTTATGAAAAACTGTCCACTTCAAACGATACGATACGTGACGAATGTCATGAACCAAATTGTGTTCAGCAAAGAAGAGCGTAAACTGGCACTGAGGTGTATGCAAATTTACTTTTCCTTGTTTCGGCAGCTTGTGTACACCGGAAATGTCGACTCCAGGGTAACAATAGCGATCATCGTCGGTTTGCGGCGGGCATTTCCGTACACGGGCACCGATATCTCCTCGCTTGAGGAGCATCTAAACGCGCTGTATGTGGTTGCCAATGTTGGTAATTTCCAGGAGCGCGTTGCGACGCTTTCGCTGCTCCAGCTGCTGGTCCTCCAAAAAGGCGCAAAAGAGACATTCCAGAACCGATGGTATCGAGCCCTGTATCGACTTCTCCTTATTTCCCCCAAACAGCTGCCGCAGTCCACGCAGCTGAGCAACTTCTTCTCGATGCTGCACAAGGCCATCCGGGCGGATAGGAACAAGGAGCGTGTGGCGGCCTTTGTGCACCGTCTCCTACAACGCTCCGCGTACTTCAGCGATGCTGCCACCTGCGCCGTGCTCTTGCTTGTCGGGGAAATGGCGAATACTCACGGCTATATACGGGCGCTCATTCGCGGGCCCGCCTCGGCCCCGGGCGACGTCCGTTATGACCCGAAGGCGCGCGATCCGCAATTCGCGAGGGCCACCTCCGAGTGCGTTTGGACACTCCACCAGCTCACCCGCCACCCCCACCCCTCGGTCGCCCGGCTCGCCGTCTTGCTCCTCCTCGGCGAGGAGCTCATGTTCGACTCCCACCCCCTCGACGATATGACGACATCGAACTTTTTGCAGATGTTTGTCGACGCAAAGGCGAGGAATGAGAAGGAGGAGGGGAAGGGGGCGATCAAGACGAGTACGTCCGTCTTTTCCCGCACCCCGCATATACCGAACATCCCGAGTTCCTCGGATGCGTACTTTATCCACGCGAGCGCGCAGGACATCGATGTATCGGCGCTTTTCTTGCATCGATATGCCGTGCAGCGTCAGCGTTTCTTGGACGCCCTATCGCAGGTGCGCTCCACATGGGGAGACGCAAGCGGGGAGGCGGACGTGGCATTGCGCGTGACCGCCCTTGACAGCGCGCTTTTCGGCCCTTCCGGAAAGTTGGCGGAGCTCGAGGACGGCGGTGATACTCAGGGGGAAGAGGGTCTACAGAAACATAAGAATGCTAACCTAATAAAGGACCACAGGTACAATGAAAAGGAAGATTCTGGAGCCCGTTTTGACATGAAAGTGAAAAGTGTAAATGGGCGCACGTCGGGCGAGGTCGAGCAGGATTCCGATATGGCTAGCAGCGACGGGGGTCTAGACTGGGGTGGCGTGGACGACAACGATATGGAAAGCATAGACGAAGACGCTGATGAGGACGACGAGGGCGACGCTACCGCGCTTGGTGTGAATCACCACCACGATGATGACGAGGACGACGACGACTTTGCCGAGGTGATTGAATCACACCGGAAGGAGGTCTCCCGCAAACGCAAGCGTGAGGAGGACTGGTTGAACGCGCGCACTTCTCTCAATTCTAAGAGGCGCCCGCATTGAATATTACATCTACGCATAAAGGACGAACATGTGTGATGGATCGATGCTAACCAACTGTTGTAGCTCAAATGACCCGTGCAAGAGGCTTAGTGTTTCTTTCCCTGATCTCTTCCGGGCATCGGAGGAGCTTCAGTCTTTTCTCCTAAAGGGAAAAAAAATTCAGACAATTTTCTTCCTAATAAAATTGGCGGTCTGCCTCGATTAAATCTTAATTATACAGTTGGCAATAATATTCATAAAGATTTGTCACGCGTTGCAGTTGTAAAATTCACTTATTGCAACAGATATGAACATACGGGTATCAAATATTCATTCCTTGCTCCTCTTGTTCGTAAAAATCTCATGACTTTTTATTTTTTAATATATATATGTATATATATATACTATTCTACACAATTCGGCAGTTTAATTACATATTTTGCCATTTAATACCAAGTTAGTGGGATTGCTTTCATCGTTCCCCAGAAATTTGAAACTAGCGTCTATTTATTTAAGATACCTATACAAAAGGGACAGAAACTGATGGCACTCGTGGCTTCTGAGAATCCCGCGCCTGTTGGCGATGAGAAGGCGGCGATCAGCGATACTGAGCACCTCACCTCGCTCATGAAGCTCTATCGTGCCCTCTGCGTCCGACACGATGAGCTTGGCATGGAGATCATTCTCAACGATGTCCTCGCCCTACTCACGCGCACTCATCAGCATGAGCAAGCTGAGGCGTTAATTGCAACGTGTAATCTCACCTTACCCCATCACTCCAACAATCAGGCGGCGCGGTATTACTACTACGTCGGCTTCACTCAGGCCCTGCGTCTCGAGTACGTGGCTGCCAATCACTCCCTTCAGCAAGCCTTGCGAAAGGCCCCTGAGCGCGCACATGGCTTCCGCATCGCGGCGACGAAACTGTCGTTGGTAGTACAGCAGCTTCTAGGTGAGATTCCTCCCAGATCCGACTTCTTAGCCAAGGACATGCGGGAATGCCTTTCGCCTTACTTGCAGCTCACTTCCTGTGTGCGCTTTGGTCAGCTCGGTCGCTTCATGTCGATCCTACAGCAGCACAAAGAGACATTTGAGCACGACCGCACCTACTCGCTCATTCTACGCGTCCGCCAGCATGTCATCAAGACCGGGCTTCGGCGCATTTGTCAAGCCTATAGTCGTATCAGCATCTCAGATGTGTGCGTGAAGTTGGCGATGGAGAACCCAGCTGATGCGGAGTATATTTTGGCAAAGGCTATCCACGATGGGGTGATTGACGCCGTCCTGGATAATGCTAAGCAGGAGTTGATTACAAGCGATAGCGTGGATGTGTACTCAACTACAGAGCCCTTGCATGCCTTTCAGCGACGAATTCAATTTCTGAACGCCACCCACAATGATGCGAAACGTGCAATGCGGTATTCGGCGACCGATCCTGATTTAGAGGCAGAACGGAAGCGTTTATATCAGGATGAGCGAGATGAGCGCGAGCGCGCGCTGGAGAACGCTGCGGAGGATATTGGCGATGTGAACTTCGAGGATGGATTATAGATAGGATGTGGAGTAGTCAATACAGTCAACCTGGCATTGCCACAGCCCAAGCAAGTAAAAAAAGTAACGAACGACATGGCAATTGACCTATATGGGAAAGTATCTACAGTAAGGTAATAATAAGGATATGCTATGAAGGATTTTTTTTTGGTGGGGGGATATTGCTACGCACAGAGACTTCATATTATGTTTACAGAATGCAATTTCTCTAGTTGTTCTATACATTGGATGCGCTAATTTACACTTTTATATTTTTGTGGTCTTATCATTTTCCATTGTCTTAATATTGAATATGGTGATAGCACTTGGTCGGTGAAGGGTTGTAATTTTACTTGCAGGCGTTGGCAATTTGATGCGCCACGAGGGTAAAGACTACCACATTGGATTTCTTTTCGCACTAAAAAAAAATTGTAGTGACATTTTGACTTGCGTGCAAGCTCTTCTTCACCCCTTTCTTTTGTTTGAAAAAAGGCTTTTGCTTTAAAACTTCGAAAGGAAATAAACTGGAGGAGATGAGCATAAAATCCTTTGTCGGAAGCAACCGTGTGTAATTCAGATCCAATTGTCTTTCTATGCGCACAACGGAATCATTATGTTCTATAATGTTCATTTTTTATAAAACTCTTGCCTATCTTCTTCTGTACAACTTAGCATAAATCAACTTATATGTTATTTTCCCCTTGCTTAAATATTTATGGTTGCACACTATAGGATTCCAAATTATCATTTTTTATTTGAAGTCCAAGACTTGAAAAAAAAAAGTAATTAAATAGAGTATGTCCCTTACTGCTCTCCAGTATAAAATTGGGGTTCCTAACGACTTAGATGCCACATCAGTTTCAGAAACCAAAGGAAACGCATCCAGCGTTGATGACATTTTGACTAATCCTTTAGAGGAAATTAGCGCGACAACCTTAAAGACTCATAAAGCTTCACGAAGTAACTCGCTTCTTCCTTTGTGCATCTCTAGGTCGCAGCAGGAGACGTTGTTGCTTTCCGAGCACAGTAACACGATCAGCCTCCTGTTGGAGGACGACTCGGAAAGGGACAAAGGAGGGACGAGGCTCCTTAACGCCACTGTCCCCCCAAGGCGCCGCAGCTTATCGGCCCTCTCGGCCTCCACCACGGCTCCTGGGGGCCGGGGACGCGAGATCCCGTACAACTGGAGCCACGCCCTTCAGATGGTGAAGACGTACCCCATCATGAAAGTTACGGGCACGGCCTTCGAGAATGCGCTGGGGACGGCCCTGCGGCGGCGCATGTCCCGCACCGACTCGGAGTTCTCGAGGCTGAGCAGCAACCAGGGCAGCGCTGTGGCGCCGGAGCGTGCGACCAAGGCATCCTTATCGACGAACCCTAACAGCCTCGGACACCTCACCACCATGCAGTCCTCCACGAGTTCCATGCCGTTTATCTTTCCAGACGAAAGCGAGCCTAGCGTCGAGAGGGAGCGTCGCCTCGACGACAAACCTGTCGATCGTGGTGTCGGGTGCCCGTCGCTTTTCAACCTGAAACTTAAGACGTCTAAGCTCGCGACGTTCCTGAAGTGCGCGATGATGTGGCGGACCTTGCTTGTTCTTATGCTTTCGACGGATGAGATGATTAACCTGTACCGCGAATCGCGGCTGCGCACCGTTTTAGAGAAAAAGATGCTCCCAGTTTTACTTTACCGTAAGGAGAAATACAAGCACATATTGGGAAGGCTTGAGGAGGAACAACACTCCCCAGGTTTTTCCAAATCAATTGTTCGACTGAGAAGGCAAAGTATAGCTCAAGACAGTAATGCTGAGAGCGATATAGTCCATGTCAACTACTTGGCGGAATACTGTCCCTTTTTGGCTTCACTTAGCTCCCCTGCGCTGCTACAGGAACTGACTCTCCGCATCTCCAGGGTGCGCTATATGCCTGGCGAAATTATTGCACATTCTGGTGACCCCAGCCAAACTAAGTTGTACTTTCTTATATCGGGGAGGTGCCATTACTTGGAGAAAACGTCCACTGAGGGCGGCTGTGGTGACCACAAGAAGAAAACACCTGACGACACTCCCTCCAATAATGAATCAATGCACACTAATGCGCATGCAGCCAAGGACAAGCCGACTTTTATTAAGAATCGGACTCCATATAAGGTTCTGTTATCTAAGGAAACGTTTGGTGGGGTGTTTCAAAGTTCAGCCACCTTTGCTGGCACTTATAAAGCTACCTCGCAATGCATTATATGGATTCTTTCTGCTGAAGATTTCGAAGCCACATTCCTGAAGCACATGAACTACAAGATGTTGCAGACGTATTTTGAGGCCTCAAAGAAGCATCATATGGAACTATTGCGCGAAAACTATCCTATTCAGACGTGCATACACAATGTCCCTATTTACCGCCACCTAATCCATTCCAATTCGTATCCAGCCAGCCGATATGTCGATGACTTTGAACCAGTTGTTATGGTACGTGGGCAAGTCTTGTTTGAACAAGGACAGCGGCCCGGTGACGTGTACTGCCTCGTCGACGGTGCGGTCCGGCGTACCATTAAGGGGTCTGATGGATCGTATGAAAACGGAGCCTATCAAACCCTTAAGCTAAATAAATTCTACGCTCTGAAAATCAAGGGACGGTATGCACTCCTTGGCGAGGAACCCTACATATTGCCTGGTGTTCAGCGTTACCAATGCGCCGTGAGCAGCCGTTGTGCACTCTTTTTTCGGATCCCAGGCGAGAAGTTTATTAACGCCATCTTAGACAGCCCTTTGCTTTTTGGCAATTTGCGTACAAAGCTAACAGAACAGATAAAAAACAACATGCGCCTTGATCCGATGTGCCTGCGCTTCGCTCCTCTTCTGAGCGAATTCCCGGAAAACGCAATTCACGCGCTGGCAAAGGCAGCGGAGCCAAGGGTGTTCGGTCGGTCTGCTTCACTTTGCGAGTCTTCCCAATTTGTGAAGGAGATTTACTTGGTGATGTCCACCGAATTACGCGACCCTCGTTCTTACAGTCGTGTCCCGACCATGCCGTTGGCCACGCTGCCACCACTGCGGACCACAGAGGGTGAGAAACCAAAGGAAGATGCGTTGAGCTTTTCATCGGGAACATGGACGGTCGACAGGGAGGAACCTAACAAAACCCCCAAGACGAAGAATCAACAGCTTATGTTAACAGACTGGACAACGATTCCCTGTACGACCACCTCGAAGAATTCGATTTTCGGTGTTTCCCAGCTAGGCCAGAGCGGAAACTCCAATTACCGTAGGCAAACCATGGATCCTAAACAGGAGGAGCCTCCTTGCTTCACTTTCGTGGACGAGGAGGAAAGTGAAACCCTGGACCACAGCCGGTCGATTGCAGGGAAAAGCTTAGGGGCGCCTCCATCTAAAGTTGCCGCCAATGGAGGTGCTGCGGCCCTACGCCCAACTATCGTGACGCTGGATGAGGAGCAGGAGCTGAACCCGCCGCTACCACTTCTACGGGCCAAGCACTTTCTCGCCACCGTGGGTGGTGGATGGGAAGGGCTTTTGATGACAAAGTGGCCAATCGGCTGGGAGGCAAAGACGACGGTTGAGGCATGGGCCATCCCGACTCTGCGGATCCGCATAGAATTCAAGAACTCTCCTAAGAGTGTACAGTCGGCCATTCTACTTGCCGCTCGTACACAGCAGAAGATAGATCTTGGTTTATCAGAACTCCCTTTAAATATGTTGCAGCCCGCAAGTGCATACTATCCATCACTTGTGGACAAGGCCTCCTCTGAAGTGGTGAAGGTAAATGACTCCCCAGGCGCACAGGGTCGCAAAGCTTTAACCTCCAGAACGACCAAAAACCCTCTCCGGAAGCATGTGCACAAATCGGGAGTCATGATAAGCGGGAGGCCTGTTCAGCTTTCAGATTCTGATCGAGCAGGAAGCGGCTTGAGTGGAGTGCGGCATACAAAAAAAAGAACTGCGTCCGGGCGCAAAACCTTTTCCTCTCCACTAGATGAACACGGGAGCTCTGAGAGTGCTAGCACGCAGGAAGACTCGCTACATAACCAAATGGCGACGCATGGCATTGCCTCCTTCGCACCTTGCGGAAGTGGGAGCCTTGAGTCTCAGCCTGATAGCACTCATGCAAACAAGGATATCGGCCCAAGGAATCTCTCATCCATTAAGGCAAGCCCTCCCGACGTTGCTAACAAGCAACCTAAGAATTTTAGGGTGGGTACTTCCAGGAGGGAATCCAGCTTGAGGTCGCAAAGAGATTCCTTCAAGCCCCACCGAAAGGGCAAGGTCGGTGACGCACCAACGACGAACCCCCCTCAAGCCTCCCTTACCTTGCCTCACACCCTTTCTCTCTACTCCCACTTCATGCTTTCCAACATGACCTTACACCCACCAAAGGCTCTGCATGAGGCGACTTCACCAGTTTCCGGTGGACAACCCGGCGCCGCGGAGGTTGTGGACCACGCGGTGGCCGGGATTAGCGCCGTCGCGGACGGCCCAGAGTCCACGCGGCGGAGGCCAACCCGGCCGAGCCCCCGAAAGGGCAAGGCGGCGAAAACGAGCAGGACCGGTCTCGGGGGCGCGGACTCTGAGCCGTCAGCGACGGCGCCAATCCCGGCCACCGCGTGGCCCACAACCTCCGCGGCGCCGAATCACGATTGGTTCAACGTCGTGCCGAGCTACATGCCACTTCCTGGAACCCACGCACCTTCTTCGGTAGTCCCTAAGGGGGGCTCTACGACGCCGCGCTCTCGCAGTCGACATGCCCCTTTTCCGACCCTTCTTGATCGGAAGAACCACACGCAAGTGCTAGAGTCGCAAGCCAAGTTCTTTTCAAGTACGAACACGTTGCAGCGATCCGGGGCTGTGGACGAAAAAAATGGGGGATCCTACCAGAGTAAGAGTCTGGAGAACATTCTGCGCACAGGAACCTCGATTGCTCCTCCTATTCCTAGGCGGCTTGTTCCTGTTGAATGGCACAAGTGAGTTGAATTGAATTTAGAAGTTGGGGAGGGAGCAGAAGTACGTATTTGAGGGTTGGGTCAATTTGTATATTTTAGTAGCCCATGGCGTGTGCGCAAGCAGAATACAAAGAAGGGAAGGAAGCACTCTGCTTTGTCATCTTTGGCGGCCAAGATGCTGCGGTTTGTATTCCCTGAGGTCGGCTTTACCCTTCAGTTTTATTGCTGTTACTTTATCTGATGTATTCATTACTTTCTTTAGTTCGCGCACAAAATTACGCATGTATATCTTAACGGGTATCTTTTAGGTAGTCTTTCTATTTCTTTATTCTGAGCTCCTCTACATGAAATTGTTATCAAAGGATATGGAGACCTCGTGCTCTTACACTACGAAATAGGGATGACATAGTCAATATTTGATGGACTAAAAGGGTTACCTGTTTCCTTTGTATCCTTTTTTACAACCTCCACAAACCTTTTTGATATCTATTTCCCTTCTCTCTCCCCATCCGTAATACTATACACCCCTAACAGTATTCCGAATCAGCCTTTCGGTTTACATTAGCTAGCTTCCGTTTTCAAAAAAAAATCCTGCTCGTTGTCGCTTTGGACGTTGGGAAAACTAACTAACTAGTGACAACAAGGGCAGGAATAGATTTTTTTACTAATATTTCCCTTTTCAATTCACCCCACAAGACGCTCTTTTCCTGTGCCAATCACGTGCGTCCTCCGAAATTACTAGTGCCATTGTTTGTATACACACAGCTAGATACACATTGTATCAGGGCGACAATAGACGCTTCGACGACTGAATGGAGGAACGAAATTGGGGGTCTAGCGAGAATGGTGCCCAAATTGTTGAGGTTTCTGAAGGTACATCGTTTGCTTCGGGAAGTGCTTCAAACCTATTAAATTCTCGTGAAGACGAGCTTTGGATCGCCGGGAGCGTCCCGCAGTATGTTGTTCTTAATCTAAGCCCCACGCATCCGCCACTACGTTATGCTGGTTGGCATGTATGGCATGATTACCCGACGAACCCCAGCAAAGTCGAGATCGCCTCCGGAGAGTCCACGGACGCGCTCACGCCGCTGCTCGTCTGCCGGGCGCTACCAGGCGCAGGGACGCAGCTGTGGCTGCTGCCGAAGCCGATCCCTCCACAACATTTGTACGTGCGGCTGAAGATCACGGATAGCTTTACCTCGGGCCCGACGTACATGAGCACCGTGATACTCCTCGCGAACGACCCTGGTCCGAACTACCGCTCTGGTGCGCTGCCGGCTGCGGTTGGGGCCGCCGCGGCCGAGCCCCAGCCCGATGTCAGCGCGGCTACGCACTCGCCGAGGGCCGCCGAAGTGCTGCCGAAGATTATACTCCGGCCTGGGCGAGCCGAGCAGCTCCCCCATCCTGGGGCCACCCCAAACGTCGCTTCGGCGGGGCAGAGCTACATTGCATTCAATACAGGCAGCACGCCGAGCGCGGAGCCAGTGAGCAGGACCGGCCGGTCCACTAGTGCCCCTGTCCGGGAAAAGCCCGCGAGGAGCCGATTGGAGAAACTGCTCAGAGATCTTGAGGGGGATATTCGCAACCTGCACCCGATCAAAGGGGTGAGGCCCCCGCCGAATATGCTTCTGCCGCCTCCGCACACCACCTCGCTGTGGTTGCCGCCCACGACGGATCCCAGCAAAAGCTCCAGCTCCGAGGGGGAAGGCAATCCCGCAGACGCGCAGGCCGCTCGCAGGGCGGGCGAGAGACCCTCAAGGTCGCAAAAGCGGCCCGTGGGGCCGCCATCTACCGCCGTCCGCCCTCCTGCTGGGGTACTGGAGTGGGACGGGGCGGGCGTTATCGCCGTGCCGTCGCAGCTGTCGGGGCTGGTAACGAAACTCGGCGATCGGGTCGGCATCTTGGAGCAGGCTGTGGCGTCCCTCACGCAGACCGTTCAACACCAGCGCGAGGATTTAACCATGATGAAGCGTCTGCTGCTGCAGCAGGCGATGGAGCGGCGCAAGGAATCGGAGTCGAAGGGCGACGCGTATCGGGACGAGGCGCAACGGCACGCTAGCGCCCTGCTTGCGTCGAGCCCCCTTGCTCACAGGCTAACCCACCATGAAATTGATGTCAATTTCCCAGAGGATGCGTTACGCGGATATGTGGAATCTGTTATGGAGGAAAGACTACAGAGGCTACTGAAAAAAAGCGAAAGTAAAACCCTTAAGCGCCTCGATATGTACTTGAAGGATGTCGTCCGGTGTATTGTTGACACCATAGAAACACAGTTGAACCACAACTTCCAGCCGCAGAGGGGATCAAATCAAGCTCCGTTCGAGATGGCAAAGAACTTAGCGAACGCGGGATCAAATGACACTAGAGAGGCTTGGTATCGGAAGAGTGATGATGGTGTACGGAATCATGTGGGTATGCCACAAGAGACTCCATGATCTTTGATCATGACCACGGCGAAATTGAATATACATCATCTCCGGTTCTTTTTACGTTACTAATTCGCTTCATCCATCCCCATGGCAGATCTGAAGGCACCCATTCGTTACACGACAAGGTCTTTGAATGAGAATACCGAAGGAAAGCTAAGGGTATAGCGGAGATCTTTAAAAACGATTTCTAGAAAGAAAAATACCGCTTTACTAAAAATTTTCATTACGTAACTTTTATTTCTATGACCGCATCAATTTCAGTTTTTCGTTGGATTTAGATAATGGTTAAACTTAATTTTATAGACTAACGGCATGTGTCTCAATAATCCTAACCTTATCTATACACGGAAAAAGATTGTACTCCTCTCGAAATCGATACGATGAAAGCCGGATCTTGTTGTAGAGAAGCAATGAAACAAAGGAGGTAGAATAGCTAGATTGTCCGATGTGATTTATTCGATCACAACTCCTTGAAAGGGAAAACCTCAATGACAAAGTGATAATAGCAATTTACTTATATGAACCCAGCTCATGTTACGAAAGAAATCATTTATTTCACCTACGCCGTTTGTTGCCACTCTTTTTTTGTTTGCTTGTTTTAGGCCATACATTTTGGTTTGATGCGCCTGTCTGGAGAGAAAACTCAAACATAACTCATCAAATTTAGTAATTAAGTTATAGTACAATAGGTATCCTATAGTTGGTGAACCCTAGTGAATATCCTACTTTTTTTTTCCGCAATCCTTATTGCCTGCTTCGAAAACTCTCTGTCGCCTCTCGAAAAAGAAGAGGAAACGATCCGAACACTTCAGAATTATTCACGCACATGCAGGCTCGTAGAAATAGCATGATTAACCGCGTTGCTCGTCGCTATGCGCGAGTGCCTGGAGAACACGGTGATGGCAATGCCCCCGCATTTTATCCCATATCGATCAATCCCGGGTGGTGGGGACAACCCTTCGCGAAGGTCAAGAATGGCAAGAATCAAGTTCTCTTTTTTCATCTGCTGATTTTTCCAGTAATTCTTTACTGGACCTTCGACGTCACCTTTGGGCAGCGCGTGCGCATTGGGACTCTTGGTAAGCGTGCACTTCCTTCAAACTTCGCTTTTAGGCAACTCGACTTGGATGATCCCGACCATGCTATCAAGTACGAGAAGCTGCAGGAAGAGATGGCTGAAAATAAGCTAGAGGTTCGTTGGGGCGGCACGAACTTTTTGGCAAGCTATTTGTGGGAACCCGGCGATCCAGAGCCCGATGTACGGCGAAAGGAGCCTCCGAAACATGCTCATGGACACCATTAGTAGATTCCAACCAACCCGTATTACAGTGTTTCTCTTGGTTTGCTTCTTTACTTTTGCATAGTCTATGTATTAGGAAAAGTATTTAGTCTAGAGGAAAGCATCTATAGAACAAAAAAGTGTGTGTGTGCAGAAGAGATTGCTTTCTCTCGCCCACCCTTCTGGAAGTATAGCAAGGGTGATATGAATTTCTATTCTTGCTCATAGTGCATGGAAAAAGAAGGGAAAAGTACTGTTCTTCATTCCTTTGCTTTCTTTTTATTCTTTTTTTTTTTTTAACCTTTGCATTTGTGAATGGTTTTCTTTTTAAGTATTTGGCTATCGTAGGATGTTAGAAATTACACTGGCTGGTTAATACAGGCATCTTCCTAGCAACTTTCCCGTTACAAAATGAATCCATATACACAGACTAGTGTTGCGCTTCTCATGTTTACTATCAATCTGTATTGGATCGCTGCACTTTTTACCATCTTTCTTAGAGCTAAGGAGCCCCATTTCCAGCAGCTAACTCAATACAGTGGGCGCTTAGCCCCTGCAGCTTCTTACTCCAGCAATAACGAAAAAGATGAAAAGAAAACCCGCAGAGCGGTAGTTGACGTTCCAGACCAGGGCAGGGCACGGGCCAGCTTACCTGCGGTACAGGTTCAGCCTATGAAGGCATCGGCGAAGAGCATTCGGCATATTGTTTCGATAGTTGGGTGGGTGCGAAGCTCTGTTCTCGGGCGTATGTGGATAGGTCGTCGGGATAGCTTCTGCATCTTTTACCTTAGTGGGATTCTTACCTGCGCTTGCATTTGGGGCGTGATATTGACGCGCTTCACTCCGTTTTCACTGACGAAATCAAACATGCCTGCACTGCTACGCGTCGAGACCTGCCTGCCTCTCTTAGCATTTTCCATTCACATCTTGGTGCGCTTAGCGGAGTGTTTAATACTGCAAGAATTTCGAGACCAAAAAGAGGACCGCATGTTATTGTTTGCGACTCTTGCTGGGAGCTCTTTTTATATTTTTGCCCCTCTTTCTAGCAACGGCGCGTTGATTTACTCCATCTCTTTTTGGGGCTGTGGCGCTCCATCCGGTGGGACGTCGGAAGATGTCTCGATCGGTGCCTCTTTTGACTGCTCCATAGCAGATTCTTTCCAATCCTACAATCTCAGTCGTTCAGTTCGACTGCTAATGTGGCTTCTCTTCACGACCCACATCCTAGTGCAACTACTGCAAGTTCTCCACCACCGAATCTTATCGGAACTACGCCGTTCATCTCCTACCTTGTCAGGGGAAGACCTTCCACCGATAATTTTCTCTGCAGTGAAGCTGCTTTCGATGTTTGGTTCGAACTCCTTTTCTCGTAATCGCAAGGGCGGTTTTCGTGAAAATGAGGATGAAACTGATAGTAGACTTCAACTAATCTTTGAGGGCTGGCGTGGTTCCAATGGAAATAATTTCGGTGCTAAAGCATCTAGAACCTCTGGAAGACCGGGTTTATTGACTGGAGGCGGGATGCCGGATCGTCGTGTGTGGACCTATCGATTCCCGCAACGGCTTCTGTTTTCCTACATACAGGAGCCACATTACAGCTGCGAGATTGTGATGTACGCGATTAATTTGATAGCAATGCTTGTGTTATTCCTATCACTCTTCCCTCGCCACGTATCTTTGAACCCTTCGGGAAAGTCTGTGCATACGCCGACTGTCCCACTTGGGCCTTCTACTTCATTTTTCCTGGCTGAGCGTATAGCCTGGATGCAAGTATCTGCTGCATTTTTGGTAGGATTATTTACGCTATGCAATCTTGCCATTACCTCAAGCGAACATCAAAGGTTTTGGTGGTACCTCAATTCGATCAGGAGGGAGGTGCGGTGGGCCATAAACCAGCCTCATGTCGCTAAGCAGCAAGCTGCTAGTCAAGATAGACTAGGCTCCGGCGAGGCTTGCGAGACGATTAGGAAGCTCACGCAGCATGAGCCGGTGCCCAAATGGCGCCTTTTTCCATTTATATATTAACAGGCGTCTCTTGTGAAAACTTATTTAGCTATCTCGAGAAGTAGCAAAGAAGGGGGCGCCACGAGAGGTATGACAATGGCGACGACAAAATAACTGTAGTAGGTACTAGTTTTTTTTTGACTCGGTAAATTACTTGGCTCAGGATATGAATATACTTTTCCTCCCTTATTTGATTATATTTATTTACCGAAAAGGAAATCATGCCTCCGTTGGTCTCTAACTACACGTTTTCGGATTTCCTGCTCCGTCTGCAGCGTAGTCCGACGTCACATATGAGTCTTCTCTATCACAAGCACAGCCAGTTGTTTCGTGGTCGTCCTGACATGTTCACGAAGTCAGTTCTCTCTGTTACTTGGGAACGGTCGTTAGCGCTGCTCGACGCCGCGTACTACTCACAACCCATAGAGGTGGAAACCTATGACGGTGTCCTTAGGCGGATGCTTCTGCATTCTAAACACGTTTCACAGACGGGCTCTGGGCAAATGGTAGGCTGGAAACCAGCGATGCGTGTGTTTTCAGAAGCTATTTTAGCGCACGGGAAAGCCGTTCCAACACACATGTTCGTCTCAACTCTTCGGCTCCTCGCGCCGCACCGTCGCGCGGTCGCCGCGCTCAAGATTCTTCAACTAGCCCAAGCGAATGAAAAACTCACCAAGCCGATGCTTGTTGATGCCGCCCACGCCTGTGCAACGCAGGATAACTGGGAACAAGCTTTACACTTACTTATGCACCTCCACAAGGATGATCCAAGCTATATCTCGGGAGCCATTCAGAGCCTCCGGCCTGAGGGGACAGACGCGTTGACTGCGCAGAGAGCGCAGCATTCCGTCTTGCCAGAAACGCTGCGGCCCGACGCAACTCAGTGGCATATACTTTGCGTGCTCAACGATGTCGTCAGTAGTGTGCCATGGGAAGTGGCGCTTAAAAACAAGCTATGCTACTCATACCTAAGCTACCTCACTGCCAGCACCGTCCTGACCGCCGAGGAAAAAGCGCAGGCGCTCGGCAGGGCAATCCGGCAGCTTCCGTGGAACGTTACGATGGCGCTGCTCAGAAAATACACCGAGCCAGATCTGCTGCTCGACGCTGAGTGGAAACAGCTGAGCCTAGAGTTGCCATCCCCCTCTGTAGAATTCGAGGAACCTATTAGAAAAGAGGTCAACCCTACAAAAGGTCATTACAAGGGAAAGCTCAAAAAAATGCGTAGGAAAGTCGACAGAGGAGGCAAACCCGTCGAGGATGCAGAAAACGCGCCTAAGGAAAGTTGTACGAGGGACTCGGGGGCCGTCGCGCGAGAACGATCCGGTTCCCGCCCCATGACGCCCGAGGAAGCCGCCTCCACGACCCCCACCCCTCGCGAGGACGTCGGGGGGTCTGGGGTGGCCGTGAGCCCGCAGGAGGTGTGGGATCTGGTCGCGCGCCACTTCTTCAGCTCGCCGGGATCGCTGGGAGCGTGCCCGGCGTCCACGCTCGCCGCGTTTATGGCGGTGCTGGTGGGAAAGCTGTCCGCTCCGGCGGAGGCCGCGGCGTTCGTGCGGGCGGCGGGCGCCTTCGCGCACGCCGCGGGGGTCGCCGGGGCGGGCTCGCACGCGGGCCGCCTGGACGCCGCGCTCACCCACCCCGCCGTCCACCTCGCGCTGCTGGAGAAGTGCTGCGAGGGGGAGGGCGGCGCGGAGGTCGCGGCGGGGCTGCTGTTGGGTGGCGCGGCCGGCTCCCAACACGCGACGCCGACGCGGCTGCTCAGCGCCGTCGTCTCGCAGCTCCGCGGGGCGAAGCGGGTCGCGCTGGTGGTGCGCCTCCTGCGCGAGCACGTCGTGCCGACCCACGGCAGGCTCACCGCGCGCGCGCTGGAGGCGCTCTTCGAGTGCGTCCTCGCCCACAATCGCGCGATTCACGCCGTGGCGCTCTCCCTTGGGCGGGCGATGCAGGGACGGCCGGGGACGGCAGCCGCCGCGGAGGGGCCCGCCACGGACCTCGCGGCGGCCCGACGGGAGATGAAACGGCTCAGCCTGCAGGTCGTGCACTGGAAGTCCGCGCTGAGTTGGTCCACGGACTTGGCCGCGGCGCCTTCGGAGAGCCGTATTGTGGAGACTGGAACCGGGGCCTCTCAGGGCGCCGTCTCCCGCCGACCAGCGGTCGTCGTACCGATCGAACCCCCTCTCTCGTCGCGGATGTTGAGTATCTTGCTTAGCATTTGCGTCGATGCTTGCAGCCCAGAAGGTGCCCTGCATGCTATGGAATATGCCCGAAGAGTGGGAGGGGTCGAGTTGGCCTTTTCGGAAGAAATCGAAGCGTTGCTCCACTGTATGATGTATGATCGACCATACGAAGCGGAGGCCCTGGTCACACATGCGGAGGAAAAGCATGGCGGGGTTGTGGCAGCCCCTTTGCGGAGGCTTTTGATTATTGCACAGTCCGCTAAAGAACGACAATCCTATGAAACGTGTTGAGGGTGATGCTTTTTTCTCACCTTATATTTTCCTCTAGTCGGACATTTTACACAAATGTGCTTAAAAGATGCTTTTGCGTCTCAAATATTTCTTTTAGGGAACGAGACTTGATAAAATAGTAATCTATCGAAAAGGGGAAGTCAAGGAAACAGATGATGCTAAGGATTTCTTTTTCTTTTCGACTTTAGGTCACACTTTGAGGGGTGAAGGTGCGAAGGTACACACACACACACACACACACATACATACATACACGGTTCAATACCACGTAAGTTTAGTTTTCTATTATTAGGTTACAGAATGTCGAAAGAACTTTCACAGGAAACTTCCAAGATTAGTTCGGATGAGAAGTGGGACCATTCGTTTGAAAATCTAATTCGTAAAGCATCTATTGGGCTTTCCATAGGTATTTTACCATGCTTGTTGCTTTCGAAATCCTCTGTCGTGCGGGGGGCTATCGTTGCCTTCTGCACAGGTGTTGGATGTGGAGTAGCGTACAATGAGGCCCGCTATCTTTTCGATCATGATATCGCATTTGACAAGCGTAATATTGTTCAAATACAGTCATCTTATGGAAAAGGATCTGTAAACTCAAATTAAAAAATTCTAAAACGATAGGAAAGGGAGAATTGCTCTCTCCTAGCTCCTCATCTTGGGTGAAAGGTTGGGCGAGGGAGGGGTTGTATTTTCCCGTCCTTGTTTTGTTTATCGCTATTATGGTCTTTATGCATAGTTAGACGAGGAAAATTTTGTGGTTGCAGACATATTTCAAAAAATTTCCGAACGTTAGCCTGGAATCAAAAGATGCTCGATCAAAGCACAAGTATGGATTATGAAACTATAATTTGTATCCTTTTTTGTGGCTTTGTCATTTACTTTCTGGTATCGTGGATTTTTTGCTTTCTGCAGGGGTCATAGCAGTTTTAGCCCAAAGTAGATAACAAGCTGTAACCTATATTTAGGTGATTTCTAGATTTCTTTGTTTTTGGTGACACTTTTCGGAAAGTGTAACACACAATCTTAAGCATAAATTAAACATAATGTCGATCTCTCATGGTATGCTGATCTACAACAATGACATCACGCCGGACAGCCTGGTTGACATGAAGGGAGACTGCAAGATTGTCGAGCACGTTTCGAGTACTATGGCGAACTCATCGCTTTTTAAGCTTGATAAGGAGGATCACACGATCGCAAACCTCCTGCGCATGAAGCTTCACGAGTCACCTTTTGTACAGATCGCAGGCTATCGGGTGCCGCACCCAACGCAGCACCGCGTCGAGCTGCGAGTGCAAACCTCGTCGGATGGCAGTGTCAGGCCGGTGCCAACGCCGAAAGAGGCACTGCAGACAGCCATTGACGGATGTCTGCTTGACTTGCAAACATTCGAAGAACAGCTTCGTGCGGATGCGCAGGCAAAGGGGTTGGAATTGGAGGAAGTAGATTTGCATTAAGCTGCAAAGCATTAATATCTCGATAATTCCTTGTTTAACTACAACTAAACTCCAGAGTTAATATGAATTTGCTAACTCAGAGCTTTTAACAGCGTTCTCTTATTTTCCTTCTATATTTCGATACAAAATAAAAAATATGATCCATCTTTGGCTATAGGATAGCAAGCAAGGAAACTCATACTAAAAAGAAAGAAATTAAAAGCGAAACTTATTCTAGGGTAAGGAGCTTACTCATGGATCAAAACAGTGAAGGTCGTTCTAATAGATTGGCATCGAATAAGTTACCATCTGAGGATGAAATATCAACTCTCCTTGAATTGTTTCGCGAGCAAATCGCCCTTGGTGGGAATTCAAAAAATGAAGGAAATGAGCAAGATTCGTCTGAGAGACAAACAGAATATTCCCATCATGCTTTTGACCTCGACTATCTTATAAACAAACGAGTCAGTTCCTTCGCTATCCCATCTTTTTCGACTACTACACTTACAATTGTTTGGGTCCTGAACCTCCTTGTCTGCTTGCTATGTTTTGTTTTAGCTGAAATTTATCACGAGCATCTAGATACGTTTCCGCTGATTTTACTTGTTATCTTGGGTTGCCATCTTATTACGGCAAATAACTTTTTTTCATATCTGTTGGGTCGTCATCGGCACGGTGCTCACCGCTATCAACTTTACCAACCCTTCAAGGGGGGCCACCGATTTGTAATCATTCAGTTTTTCGGCATCTCCTGCGTAGTGCTCTGCCTAGTAGTTGCATTTGCCTATACCCTTTTCCTTTTATCATCAAATTCGCGTAAAGATGTGCATAATGGGCTCTATACAACTTCAATTGTCTTTGGTGTCGCTGGCAACATCCTTCTTTACCTCTCGCCTAATTATTTTCAGCCGCGTGACGACGGGAATGTGTCAAGGCAAACGGATGGTAAACATGAGAATCCCACCTCTAATGCGACTTTCCTTACCCCATCTGCCTTTTTAGAGTTACTCTATATCAGCCCTAACTGTGAGTCTGCGCTCATAGTAATCTTTGCGATCGCGCAATCCTTTATGAGTGTTCTGGCTACATTGGTGCCCTATATTGCTACTTTTATCGGTATTTCTTTATTTCTGATACAGGTACTTGGCGGTGCTATCATTCATTTTTTAATTGGTCACGCATACAAGCCAGGTTATCGCTTCGTAGCTTTGCGGCTTCACAGCAGCACGGATACCATCGGGTTCTGGGCTGCACGCGCACTCTATATCGGTTCATTGATTGTGAACGCAGCCCTCATGAAGAATCCAGCAATACTGCATGAAGCATCCTTTCTTTTGGTGTGCGTAGCTGCTCTTAATATTTTTAGCATCATTATTTTCTTGTTCTTCGTGCGCACCGCCTCTTTCCGCGCTACTGACGTCACGCAGACAAACTCCATCTTTCAATTTTATGGAGCCGTGCTGAATATTGTAACATATTTGTTAGCGACCGCTTCCTTCACCTTAATACTATACATAACACTCCATGAAAGCGAGTTAAAAATCTCAGAATCTGGGCGAAGCGCCAAAGATTTTTTGCATTTTTGCTTGCAGCTGATCCTTGTTTTTTCGCTTTTTCTAGCTCCAATCACTCAGGCCGGCGGGTGTGCCATTTACGGTGCGAATTTTGCCATTCTCCATAATTTCCAGGGCAGCCCAGCGTTTATCTTCGTTCAGTGCGGTTTTTTGCTGCTCTACCTATCGGAATTCATGACCACGGTGTTGTTTCTTTTCACGGGTACATATTCCTATGCTCTTGTCGCAAGCATCAGCTCTGCGTTCAGCATCACTTGCATTACTTTTTCGGTGCGTCTATACAATGCAAAACCAAACCGATTACGCTGGTTCGATAGCTCAGACTCAATCGCCAGCATCACTGATTCAAATGAAGACCACAGTCATACTCAAGGTTCTCATCCTGGTAAAGCTTCTAAGCAACGGCGATCAGAATCCGAAACGACATCTGATAGGTTGCGCTCTCTGTTCCTTAACGGTAGAGAGTATAATGAGAATGAGAAATCTGGAAACCTCCAACTAGGCTCCCTTTTTAACGCTGGAATGATTTGCGCATATATATGCGCCCTCGCATCCTTCACCTTATGCCTTGTTCTTGATCTTTCAGATCACTATATGTGGTTTTATGCAGACATCCCGCGCTCAAAGGTACTTTTACTGGAGTGTCTCTTTTTCGCTGTGAGTGTACCGCTTGCCAACTTCTCCGCACGAAGCAAGGATATTCACATGCTTTACCCACTATCTCGTAATACCAGGTTCACTGTACTGCATACGTTGAGCTGGACGTTACACATGATCGGTATCGTTGGAAATCTCTTTCTGTTTGACCAATTCCAAGCGAAAGATTATACAGTAGCGTTGTCAACACACACAGTTCGGGGCTTTTTGCAGTTCATCCCTCTTATACTGATTACCATTTACATTGCCATGGAATACAAAAACGATGTTCAGAATCGACAGCACCGCTCGCTCAGTGTTCAGGCTTTGCATACGTTAAATCAGATACTCAGCAAAATGGCCGAGAAGGTCGAAAGAAAGGAAGACAAAGATGCCCTACAAGTCTTATTTTCCGCCGTTTCAGAACCAATTTTACAAACGTTTGGTGTGTTGGACTTTCCCGAAATGTTTCATCTTCACTTCCCTACAAAGATGGGTCTTGACAATGAGGGGGACGGTCAAGAACATAACGAGGCATCTCCTCATCTCTCTTCTGTATGCGCGAAGGAAAGAGCCGCTTCCGCTTTTTCCGCTTCCTTATCCAACTATGCCACCATCGGAAAAGCGACGTCGAATGCGCGCCCCATGCTCAACACATATGAGCGCGAACGTCGGCACCAAGATATCGGCATCGTTGTTATGCTTCTCTCTCTCGCCTCCGCGTCCCTTTTCGCGCTTGGCTCGATTCCCAGCACCCACGAGGTCTTTCGGTTAGGCTGCGCGGTGCTCGGTTTGATTGTGTGTACCGGCTCGTGTTTGGGAATTCACGTGGGCTACGGCGCGCTGCTACACGAGAACGACTCTAACTACGCTTTCTTCATGCCCTTCAGAGGCGGCGCAGCCTTCACTTCTTATCAATCCTTGGGCTGGACTGCCTACGCCTCAGTCCTTATTCTGACGCTGGTCGTGAATGAGGTGCCTGAGGTGCTAGGAGGCGGAGGGATGGTACTGGCCATGGTGCTTTCAAGTGTTGCCCAATTTTCCCTCTTTAAATCCATCCCAAAGTACACCCCCCCGACAACGAAACACTTTTTAGATCAAAATGGCGAAGCTGCGGTCGCGGTTCTGGTCTTTTCCTGCACATTTGCTTTAAACCGTCTCCACATGCTATTCGAATACCATCTAAAAGATGGGTCACAGGGTCGGATGAGCTATAAATTTTCGACCAGAGGCCTGTTGTATATAACCAACATCAGCGTCTTGCTTGCGGTGCCGCTGGTATTGCTGGCGATGGGCCGAACCACGCAGCAATGGCGTCGCGTCCGGAGTCGAATGGCCTGCCAACCTCCGAAAGAAGGGAATAATTCGGAAAATGAGCAGGACATCGATGCCGACTCCGACGCTCAGGACGACCTCAAGAGGATGTGCATTACAATTGTCACAAATACTCTTGAGATCGGGACAATCATCCTGACCATGACTGCACCTTTTCCCGCACTTTTTTTCCTGTATTACGTATTTTCTAACTATACCTATCCGCTGCTCAACGCGGTTAGTTACTACCTACCCTTCATGCTATGGGTGGCCGTTGGGACCTTGCTAATTTCAGCGGTGCCGTACATGCAGGATGTGGGTGTCCCGCGAATAGTTCTGGACCTTCGCTCTGAATTCTTGACGTACGCAGTCTATAGTCTGCCATTATACTTACCCATTATATTTGTCTTGCCGCTGCTGCTTGTCCCTCGCTTAAGCACGGCCTTTAGCCTGTTTTGCACCCTCATTCTTACGGTAGGGGGCGTCTATAAACAGGTCCGCTGGGCACTTAGGATTCTTGGCTACGCAATTATTGGGTATTTAATATATAAAGAAATCACCCGCTGCCTTGATGAATTTAAAAAGCCATACTCAAATATATGGATTCTGGTCTTATCTAGGCTTCGCGTGTGCATATTAGATGTATTGATTATGGGTACATGGATCTGGTATATCTCGTTATACCGCGGTAAACCATATCACACTGGATCCCAGCGCAGTCCATGGTTTAAAAAATTCATGAAACGTCACATCTCCGAATTAGCGAAATATTTTAGCTTTCGGCTGATCTTGGACTCCACGAAGGTGGATATGCGGGACAGCAGGAACAAATACCTGTTTTCGTTCCACCCCCATGGCGTTTTACCAGGTACCGCACTTACTGCCCCTTTCACTGACGTGTGGGAAGAAAAAGTGGGCACGAACGCTAAAACATGTGTCGCTACACATTGCGCAAGTGTAGTTTTCAATGTACCCCTTATTCGTGATTTCAACTTACGGTTGAACGCGTTATCAGTGAATCGGGGCACTATCGAAGCAAGCCTGGATCGCGGCGACAGCGCGATCATTGTTACGGGAGGTCAATCTGAGATGCTCCGAACTGTTTCGACTGACAAATTTCTTGAGCTGGTTGCATATCACGTTGGCTTTGTACGCATAGCGATCCGTAAACGCGTGCCTCTTGTACCGCTATTGTGTTTTGGTGAACAAAACATCTTAGGCTTTCTCCAGTTTCCACGGATTCAGAGGTTAGCACTGATGTTCTTTGGATTTCCTTTTCCAATGATTTTTTACGGACGTTTTCTGCTTCCCCTGCCGCGTAAGACCCCCTTGACCCTAGTTGTAGGCCCGCCTATAGATATTCCCGCTGACGCTGATCCCGAAAATGAAGAGCACGTGAAAAAGCTAGCTGAGGTTTATTTTCAAGAGATCGAAAAGCTCTTTTATCGGTATCGTGTAGAAGCAGGCTATCCAGAAATGGTGTTGCGTTTAATCAAAAGAGAATCAAAAGGAAATCATAAATGAGCCTAATCCTTTTATGAACAAAACAAAATTCAGTTCAAAAACTGCATCAGACAAAAAAAGAGAATTAGTGGATTCTAATGAGATACGGACATCTGATCATCAATCTAAGAAATTCAGCGAGAAGTGGTGTTCCTCTTGTTCAATTTTAGGGTTGATCTTTTTCTTTGTAGATGCAGCTGGATGTTCGGCAAAGATTAAAGAATCAGAATTGTGTCTATTTCTTTCTATTTGTGTGAATCTATTAGATATATCTTATTATTAGTATCAGTGCCGCGTTCCGTACGTTTGCACGCTTTTCTAGGTATAAATTTGCACATATATGAAGCGACTAAATAATTATTTATGTAAATCCTTATTAAGTATTACAATGACGGAACTCTTACCAGTATCATACACTAGCACATATTTTTGTTGCATGTAGACACTTTGGTCAGTGTGACATGCTAATCTAAATATCATATAGTTTAATACCCATTTCTTCGAAAAAGGGAGAAACAGAAAACAGAGAATTCTGTGCTGGTATTAACCTACGAATTACTTACATTTGGTAGTAAAGCCAATGTTGTTGTTTTTTCCTATTAGGGGGAATGCACAAAGGTACAAAATCAAAGATGGCATACCCCAATACACTAACAATACTTACTATACAGTATATTATGTCGAGATATTCCTTTATTTAGTACAACCCCAGCACACGTTTCTTGGGAGAAAAAAAAGGAAAGCTGATTTTTATGTCGCATATGTTCACTCGAAAATATCTATAGAAAATACCCCATATCAGTTTCAAATTTACGTTTATATAGATATCCTAAGGAATAACAGCCTTGTTGAGGAGGTGCCATGAGCGAGTAGAACAAATAAAGACAAAATGCTTTGGAAGACAGTATCCCTTCTGGTACGGAGAAAACATAACCAAAAGGCCTGGTCTCCGCAAACAACCAGCACAGGGGCCGCACCACCCACCGGCTTCACAGCCCAAGAGGCGCTCCAAATTGTGTATCGCCCGATGCCTCCTGATCAAACAGTCGAATACGAAGAAGACTTCGGCACTAACCTGATGATCCATCGCGAGTTCATTTCCAAGAGGCATCGCGATCAAATGAGCTTTGATATATCGCCCCTGGCTTACAGCGACATCGAGTTGCAACGAGGGCAGAGGCACCTAGCGGGTATTATGAATACGGAACGCAACGCGGTGCCCATTAGCATGGCAGGTAGTGAGAATGACAGGGTTCCTTTCAACGTTGAGATTGACGCCAAAACTCAAGAACTCCATGGTGCGCGATATTTTTTTAATGAAAACCGCATGCTCTATTGTGACCGCTTTCAGGAATTTTTCCACTCTACGCTAGCCAAGAGGCTAAGCCGGGATGGCGCAGATGCTCAGTTTCTCTTTTCTCTTATGGAAGCGTGTGCGATTATATACGGCTGTGATACGCATAACGCGCGCGAGGTGTACTATCAGATGTTCGGTGGTATAGATTTGGACTCATTGATGAGAGATGAGCAGGAACTACAACAGCGCCAACAATGTGCGGTCGACGTTCAGCGTGATTTGTCCAAGATCAGCTCCGGCCACGACCCCACAACATCCTTTGCGATCGTGCAAGAAACCATTAAATCGTTACCACCCCTCTTTGAGGATAAACCGGATGCGAGCGGTGAGACGATTCTAAGCCAACGTCATTTAGTCTCAGATGGTGGGGTTCCGGAAAATGCTGTGGTGGGGAAGGATAATACACCGCCTCACGTTGATGCACGAGAGAGCAAATCGTCTGCAGAGATTGTCCATGCTCATATACACTCTGACTACGCCCCACTTTATAAGGCGTATCTTGCTCACGCCCGAGGTGATTCACCTGTCGCGTCTTATGATATCTCTACTCTAGGTGCTAGTGAGTATCTGAGTCAGAAGCGGCGCTGGCGGAACCTTATGGAAAAACTTGTCCGCGAAGATTATCTAAACATTTCAGATGACGAATTTAAAGACGCAGTGCTACTGAATGAACAGCTGCACACCATCAAGTTTATGGATTTGAAGGTTGGCGATACCGTAAGGGAAATTATGGAGCTACTGCAACGCGAAACAGGGGATGGTGGATCCTCACACCGAGATGCCCCATTTGAGCAGTTGCCGTCTAACCCAGAAGGACGTTTGTAAGGTAATTTTCTTACTAAAAGGGTCCGGGTTTCTCTCGTGAAGGTGGGCTTTTCCCATATTTAGCACACTGGTTGATTTTTTCAAATGAAAAAATGGATAGAAAGATTTCACCATGCACAAGCTTTAAGCTATTATAGGAGGGAAGGCACATTTAATGAGGATTATACAGAGAATCCCTCTTCCCTCCGCTACAAAATGTTGCAGGCTGTGATAAGACGGGAAAAGAAAGACAAACTCTGAGACCGTGTGGATTGACACAGGTAAAATGAGCATTCTTTTCCACCACTATTATGCTTTTCTTTCCCGTTACATTGGTTGTTTTGTTAAACATAGTAAAGGAAGTGCCTTTGAGTAACGATTTACTGCTTCACATCATCAAAGCTTTAATCTTTCCTATCATAACTCTGTACTTATTTTAACTACACCAAAACCGAAGAAACAGTGCTGCCCAACCCTGTAAGCAAGATGAACGAACTTAAAAATGGCAGAGACGACACATCAGCCTCAGAAACCATTTACTCGCCCGTAAAGCAAACAATCGACGACGTTGCAGAGACTCGGTCACGGACAGAAACGTCCTCGAATTATGAGAACAACGCATTTGGGGGTACTTATGCTTATAAAACCTCCAATTGCTTTTTTGCCTTTATAAACCGCATCGTCCCACATGGTGGCTCCATATCAAACTCGTACAACCTGGCCTCTGTAACCATCGGTTCCGGCATTTTATCCCTGCCAGCGGCCTTTCAGAAAACCGGTATCATCCTTGGAATTGTAATGCTTCTCTTGGTTACTTTACTGTCTGTATACTCAACATATATCCTGGGACAAGCGGCAGAAAAGACGAAGTTTCGTCTCTATACTTACGAGCTCCTTTCCAAAGGCCTCCTCCGTCGCGGTTGCGACTATTTTACAGCTTTTATTATGTGGATGTTCTGCTTCGGTTCATGTGTGTCGTACGTCATTTCCATGGGTGATATCATCAAAAATATTACCCACGACTCCGCCTCCAGCTCGTTCCTGGCCACCACCTGGGGGAATCGGCTTCTTGTGATCATCGTGTGGACCTGCATGATGTTGCCGCTAGCCATCCCTAAAGAAATCAACAGTCTGCGCTTCGCCTCTGTGGTCGGTGTGCTCTCAATGGTGTACTTCGTCATTGTTATCGTCATCCACGCCAGCACACACGCCTTCGAGAACGGGAAACTGAAGAACAAAGTGTCCATGTTCAAGTGGGGGAATGATGCCGCTTCTGGCATCGGCACCTTTATTTTCTCTTTTGTTTGCCAAACCAACACATTCGAGGTGCTTCGCGAAATGACCCACCCGACGCCGGCGCGGCTGACGAAGGACACGTCCTTCAGCATGAGCGCGTGCTGCCTGCTCTATATCATTGCGGGCCTCTTTGGGTATTTTGATTTCGGTGAGAGCATCGACGACTCGATTTTGCTGTACTATGATGCGAGACGGGAGCCCATGATCTTTGTATCCTACTTTGGTATCGGCCTCAAACTGTGTGTGAGTTTTGGTCTGTGCATACTTCCATCGCGCGACAGTCTTTACTACTGTCTTTCCAAGAAGTTCCCTATATTCAAGAGCGTCCAAACGGTTCCATTCTGGCTGAACGCGGTTATCTGCGCTTCCATGTCCACTCTGGCGCTGCTGATTGGAATTGTTGGCATTCAGGTCACTGTGGTTTTTAACTTGCTCGGTGGTTTATGTGGTGGGTTCATTGGATTCATCCTTCCAGCTCTTTTCATAATGTATTGCGGAGGGTGGACTCTGAGAAATGTGGGTTGGTTTCACTACCTCAGCACTTATCTTCTGTTAATATTGGGTGTTCTGGCTGTGGTTTTTGGCACAGGGTCCACTATTTACTCCCTGGTCTCTTGAGAAATTCCTACTTGCCATCATACCCTAATAATTATCAGGCTGCAGCTAGCTTTAGTGCGGATTAGTTTCGCCACATCACCTTCTTTTTTTGCTTTTACTAATTTTTGGGAAACTGTAATATATATATATATATATATATAGTCGTATTAAAATAAAAAAGGAAACTTGGGGACATACCCGCCTTAGTAAAAAAAAAAATATTTTTGATATTTTTAAATATTATAAATAAACAGAAGTGATTTTATTTGTATTTCTAAAGTTGTATTAATTTAGGCACTCTTTTTTTTCTTGTTTATTTTCCCAAATTTATTGTATGGTGCACGAAGATACTTTTTTTTGCGTTCAGTTTATATAAAGGGTAGTCGTTTCGATCTTATTTTTGAGGATCCCGATGCTCACCCACCCACCCACAAGAAAACGTACCTCAATAATCGAGAGGGGGTACTTCTTCAGGTGCTCGATACTTTATCTTCGAGCTTCATTTTTTTCCTATTTTTTTTTTTGGAAAGGGGGCAATATTATTTCTCCCCATATATGCGATATGGGAGTGGGGCATGTTTGACAACTGCATCTTTTTACAATGTGATTCGATCTAATGTTTTAGTAATATTTTCCTTGTTTTGAAGGAGTGTTTTCCCGGTAGAAATATTTATAAGACACGGTTAACGCGTGTTTCTATGTTCCTTTGAATTATATATGATAAAATTCAAAGCAATTTAAAAAATATGACAAGAATATTCTTTTTTGAATTAAATAAATTTAAATCTCATTTCACCTCTTTGATATTTACACCACCCACAATTAACTCTAAGTGTGGAATAAATGTTGTAATTAGGGAAAAACGGGGTGAATATGTATAAATTTTTTAATAAGATATAGACCTGGGCACGATACCATGGCTTCTAGAATTCCGTAGGAGTGGGTAAATCAGGTTTGAAACGAATCAATTGGATAATCTGGAATGATATGATCTCTCTTATATTTTGAGTCCTTTTCATTTTGTTTCGGATCTATGTTTATTTTATTCAAGCCCACACTAGCCTTTTTTATAAATCAAACTATCTCCTATTAATCTAAGCAATGTTCCCTATGATGCAAGGACCACAGGCTTTGCCTGACCATGTCGCATACCCAATGTTCTGGAAGAATCTCAGTCGCTTCATAGCGGTGTCGACCACCACTATTGCCCTATCCTTTGCTATTCGCCACTGTGAACAACACACACATGCAATGCTGGTATTGAGTCTCTAAGGAGCACGTAATTTCGGGCTAGCTGGCAAATAGGACCCACTTATGTTGCTTTACGTGACATTGTCGTGACTCAGTGTGCTTCCTAGCTGCTTTTTTCCCCTCATGGTTCCCTGAATTGTCTTCGTTAGTTAATAACTTTAACGCTTTAACCAAAAATGCTGGATTAAACAGGTTGAGGTATGTCTTATACTAGTTTAGTCTATGAACCTCTATGAACACTGCTCTATTCCTTTGAAACACAATTTTGTTTCCCGACCCCCACCCCCATCCCTCTCTCACTTTTCCTCTCAAATCTTTCTTTAAAAGATAACTTGGGTACCACACGGATTGGGCTTATCCCATCCCCATCCCCTTCATTCTGTTCTCACGATACCGTGTTTCGGCTAAAGTATCTCGCTTGTAGCTCTACTATTCTCATCTTCAGGCACCTCCGAGGTTACTCAGAGACGGTCCGCCCGCTCGTCGTGTGCTCCTTCGCAACACGCCCAACCCCATCCGCGGCCCATCCGTCATCGTTACACGCGCGGCGGCTGAGCGGAGCGACCCCCCCCCCCCTGTGTCCTTTTCTTGGGAGTTTGGTGCGGCGTGCCGCTTTTGTGGGTGGGGGTGCGTGGATTCCTTATTTGCGAGCTTGGAGGGGATGGGGCGGCGGGTGTTGGCCTGCACGATTGACCCCGCGAGCGCGCGCGGGGCGCTGACGGCGCCGATCCGCCTCGCGCTGACCTACGCAGACGCGGAGGCGGACAAGGGGGGGCCGCGGTGGTCGCTGTGGTACGTCGCGGACGCCGTCTTCGTCGCAACGCGGGTGCCCCTTTTCCGCTCAGGGGAGAGGGCGAGGGACGACGAGGCGGATGGGGATACGGCCGGAGGGGAGGGCGAGGGCGAAGAGAACGGCTCGTCGATTACCTCGCGGCGGGAGGGGGAGCACCATCGTCTGACGGTTCGGGTGAACCACCTCGCGGGGGCGCTCGCGCAGGTGCCGCGGCGCTGCCTCGCGCAGGTCGGCCTCCTGCAGATATGCGCCGAGGGGGGTGGCGACCCTCACGCCGAGGCGGCAGGGGAGGGTTGCGAGGTTCTTCTCAACATCGTTTGCCAAGTCTGGGAGGGGGCCGCGCCGCTGCCGGGCGTCGGGGATGCTGGCGCTGAGGGTGGCTTATCGCATTTGATGCGATGCTTGTACAATCCGATGGAATAAATAAATGGGCTCATAGGTCTCTACTCGCTTTGATTCGTATTCCTTATTACCATCTAGAGGCAAATACTTGGGCCCACTTAATGCATCGTTTTGCATCGATTAACCTTTTTGTGGTGGAAATGTGGAAACGGATTAAAAGAGGAACGAGTTTCTATCACCTTGTTATTGTGCAATATTTTCGGGTATTACCTGAGAATTCGCAAATGCCTTTTTTCCCTTGCGCTGGTTTCTTAGAGGATAGGATTAGCTTTTTTGACTCCCTTTTTCCAGAAGCACAACATTCATTTATAGCCTACCGTGTTTCTTATTCTTTAGTCCTTGCAAACAACATTTTTGCCTTTTCTTTTTAAAGAGGGAAAATGCTTTTCGGAGGTTTTGTCCCTCGTCGCTTCAATCAATTCAACCGAGACCCGTTTTGGATGGTTTTCGCCTTTTCACTTGGGGCGTGGTTTGGCGAATACCCAGCGTTGTGTTTAAAGTATAACGCATCTTCGCTTATCCTCGACCCCCACCGCTACGTATGGTCTCATCTTGACGAACATCACTAATGGGAAGTTTAGCTTTGCGATTCAGTCATAAAAGACGGGCTATGTGCACTTGACACAGGTGCTCATTTTCTTCGCGTATTTCCCTTCCTTTTTCATCCTTCAAGATGTTCTATTAACCTGATCTCAGGGGGAGTGGGGAGTAATATTCACCTTGTCAGAGGGCGGTTTTATGGGTGTTCGCCTCTTATCGTGTAGGAAATTAGTAGTGGGCTTAGCAATGAGGAATAAATTCTTTTTTTACTAGGAATGTTATTATTCCCTAGCAAATGTGGCAAAAAAAAGGTTTTGCATTGGCTTTTTTATTTTGATGGTGCATATTTGCATGGGACCTATTATTTTATCTTGAAATTTATGCCATTTCTTGTCAATCAATGGACACTTTATAAACTCCATTTTTTTTATTCTTTTTTTAAGTACCATTTCCTCCTCAATTATTCATTAGTATACTAAGATCGATCTATATCTTTTCTCAAATATCACCAAACGCATATTTATTTTTGGAGGTAAAGACAAGAAATAATCCTAATTCCTATCATAATAATAACCGATTTTCTTTTTTAGCACGATTCCTGCTCTTCCTACGCGGTTACACACACACCAAGCCGGCAACCTCTTTCTTTCGAACCCGATCCCGAGGAGCGGTGCGCGATGAAGAACCGACTGATAGACCTGCTCATCTCGCTCGCCTGCGAGACGCTGGACCCGCCGAGCCTGGACGAGCTCAGCTATTCGCTCCACAAGATCGCGCAGGAGGCGATGGACTTCCACGGGGGGGGAGGGGGCCGCGGCCGGTACGAGCGCGGCGGGCGGGGCGGCTTTCGCGGCGGCGGGAGGGGCGGCTTTCGCGGCGGCGACGACTTCGAGCCCCCGCGAGGGGCCTTTCGGGAGAGGGGACGCGGCAGCCGCGGCCGCGGCCCCCCCGACGAGCGCGCGTCGGACCGCCACCCGAACCCGGAGGCCGCGGAGAAGCCCGCCGAGCATAGGGACCCGAACACGCGGGAGGGGGAGCGGGCGAACGCGCGGGAGGGGGAGCGGGCGAACATGCACGAGAACCCCGACCGAAGGGGGCGTGGCTTCCGCGCACGGAACCACCACCGCCCGCGAAGGAATTAATTAAAAGCAGTTTAGGATGGTTTGAATGGGTTTCATTTCATTTCATTTGTTAAAGTTTTTTTTAATTTGATTGCATAATGATTCGTAAACGCGTGGAATTTGCTAGCAAATTATATCGAATTCATTATTACAATTCCCAGCAATCGTTTGCCACGAATATGTATATATACATATACATACATTTAGAGAGAGGGAGGGAGGGAGGGGCAAAATAAAGGAGCACTGCCAGTGAGCTTCCATTGCAACAATCACGATGGCGCCTAAAAAATTTCACTGGCAAGTGTTACTCCGACAATTTTTTCCCCTTTAGTGGGTCTTATTTTAAAAAGTGCTACTGCGCTTCATATATAGTCAGATATCGGAATCGAATGATTAAAACCGAAAGTGTGCTTGTATTTCGTTTTCCCTCTAGTAGTTTACTCTTTGCTTCACAGTTTTATCTTATTTTCGCCTAATAACGTGTTAGAATGTTTTTCCCTTGATGTTTATGGATCATTTATTTCCCTTATATACCCCCTTCCCTCCCCCCCCCCCTCAAAAAAAAAGCCATTATAAATAAATCGAATTGGAAGGAACAGTAAGACAAAATAATACTAGAGCTCAGAAAATGTGTGGATCTAAGCGATTACAAACTGAAATCCTAAGTCGTTTCGATTAAGGACAGAAAGGATGCGTGCTAATCATAATGTGGCACTAAACTCCACTTTTCCTATGAAGCTTTTTTTACTTCAAAAAAAAACTCAAGTAATCTTTCATTAGGCTACCACTAATTTCACTCAAGAGGAAAATGGCTAATTGAAAAGTAATCCACACCCACTGCCGCTGGCGTAAAAAAGGTTTCTCCTAATAAGGTTCAAGCGAAACTGTCAGCTGCACGAAAATCCGTGTTGAAGTCCGCCAAAAGTCGGTTAAGAAGCCTTCTTTAAAATATCAACCGGATCTGAAGAAGGCAGCCACGAAAAATGTCGCCACGGAGGCAATGGACGAAAAAAAGGTATTGATTCATTAAATAACACTTTTTCAGGTTTTTAAAATGTAGTGAGATACCTTCAGATTTCGTCCTTCTACTTAAACTTTTCCCCCTTTAATATTTGCAACCCCAAAGCCTTTCATTTACCTTCGAGAAGCAACAGAAAAGGTTGAATCATATACCTATAGAGAGAACTGAAATAAGTGGTCAATGCTTGAACAGTTCCTTTCTATAGATTAGGCTGGCTGAATTGATAACTGATCGATCAATATTATTTATTTATAGTATTTAATTTGCTTGGTTACAAAAAAAAACCTTTTCTCTAGGTAAAAATTCTTTCTAGTGTCTTACGATTTATGATTCAAGTATATTTTCCCTGTTTTACCGTACTTTAGTATGTGCATCATTTACAACCTGAATATTTTGGATTGTTAGTCCTTTTCACAGTACTTATAAATTCTACTGTCTCAAGACTTTTTACCCTTTTTGTCGAATCATTGCTAGGAAACATATGAATTTTTTGGGATTCACTTTGTCGGAATACTTCTCAATTTATATCAGAATATGCTCAAAAATAGTGTATAAAAGCCTCCAAATGCTTAGCAGCTATAAAACGAAAAACGTTGAACCGTTAGAACAAGCATATGCATCTTTAAAACACAAAGGGGAAAAGGAAGTTATTGGGTAACGTCTTTGCTATTTTCCCCAAAATATTGGTGATAATAGGAATCGCAGATCTCTGTGCATATACGTACACGTATACACTTCTGCATAATTTCTCTCTTTATCTTTGGTTTATATTTAAACTGTAAGGTTTTGTGTTTTGTCGAGTATTATCATACGGTTCCAACAACAAAAGCAATTACCTTTTGATATGGAATATGTAAAACCCTATCGGTTACATTAAATTGCCATTATTGAAGGTGTCGAAGAGATAGAGACTAAAATGGCAACGTCGATACCACACTATAATTCCCCTAATAAAGAGAAGTCTGGCAAGTACACATCATTTAGAGACAAGCAAAAACGAAAACGCTCAAGAGGAATGCCGCAGTAATGCAAAGACTATGCATAGTCTTTCGAAGGAGAAACAATACATTAATTTTTTAACACTGGGAATTAGATAAAAAAGTAATCATATCCAAGCGTTTCCTTGGTCTTTTCCTGCTTTCTTTCAAAAATCGGAATTACCCTTTTCTATATCCTGATAAACTGTATTCGCTTGTTTCCCTCATGAGGTTTGATCCCACTGATCAAGATCGATGGTGTTTCCTTTTTCTACTGGATGCTTTATCTATACTTTGTTTAAACCACAAAGTTCATCTTTTAAAAGTGCTAATTGAAGCAAAATCTTTTTAAGGATTTTGGCCGTTTGTACTTATACGATCTAGCATTTTTTTCGTCTTTTTAAGATTTTATTGGCTTAAGTCGAGAACAAAAAAAAAGCTTATTCTCTCCTCATAATTTGTGTTCCAGCTCTATTTTACAACAAAATATGTATTTTCTATTCTTCATGACGCTATGAATTTTTAAATTTAGTGGTTATTATTTGTTGCCTACTATTTAGATTGATTTGGTTTCCTCTGCTTTGTTTTTTCCTACAGTTTTTGGTATTAGTATATTCGTACATTTTCCCCCCTAAAGGATTTTTATATTTCAGACATCTATTATTTTAGAGGGCTTAACTGTGCTACTTTTTTGAATTTGTATATACGTTTCTCGTTAGGAAAAGTATAATATTGTAAATAAGACTTAAGATATACAAAATCGAATACGAATAGCGGTGAAGTTTTTAAAAGGAATAAAAAGGACATATTGAATATTGTGCGTATTAAAATGTCTGCTCAGCAAAAGGAGGAACCCAGCAATGTGCATCCGCTCAACCGCAGTTGGACGCTGTGGTACGACAGTTCATCAACGTATAACACAGAGAGCTGGGGGCTTTCCCTTGTTCCGATCATAACGGTGAAAACTGTCGAGGACTTCCTCCTCATGTTGAAGTACATAAAACCACTGCATGCCCTGCGTATGTCTGCTCAGTATCATTTTTTCCAAGAAGGCGTGAAGCCCATGTGGGAAGATGAGGCAAACAAAGGTGGCGGTAAGTTGTGGGTCAATATCGATCCAAACAGTATTGTCAGCACTAATAATCCAACAAAAGGTCTGTCGGAGGATGCTCCAATAGGTGCTTCGAATGCAAGCGGCCATGCGGCTACGGAAAGGGAGAAGGTCGATTTGGATTCAATTTGGAGAAATGTGCTCATGGCACTTGTAGGGGAAACCCTTGAGGACCCAGATGATCCAGACTTGCACATAGTCGGTGTGGTGATGGCTAAGAGAAAACATCACAATCGTCTAGCTCTGTGGTTAAAGAATGGCAACAATGATCGAGCAATAGACTCGATTAAGAGTAGGCTAATTCAAGAAGCCCCACTCCGGGGATTAGCTCCCTTGACTTTCACGAAGCACAGTGACTTAGCAGGGGGGAAAAGTTGAGTTGATGAGAAGTGCGTCGTTAGCGTCTTCTAATTATTTTTCGGGAAATTAACTTTTTTTTCTTTCATACATTATTAGTTAGTACAACAACTTTGCGAATATGTCCTAAGAGGAAAAAGTTATACATTGTTTGAGTGGAGAAACATGACTACGGAGGAAATAAGCAGGGGGTATTTTAGGCAGTCTATCAAAGGATTTGTGGCGTTGATTTGAGTTGGGTCATTTATAGTACATGTTGTGTGCTGATGTGAAGATGGGGTAAAAGCGCAAATCTTTTTCCTATTGTAAAAAAAAAAGGAATGTTTCTCATGAAAAATGTTGAAAGAGAATAAGACAATGCCTCCTCTTCTTGTTTCTTGAACATGTTTAGGGGGTATCTGTTTTTCAAATTTAACCGCTACAGACTTGTGTTGTTGAATCTGAGTTGAATGGAAAATGCACGAAAACATGCAAAAAAAGGCTGATATTTTTTTAAAAAATCTTACTATTGAGATCCCTCTATGCGCATAATTAAATATCAATGCTTTTTCATCATTTTTCTATTACTCGTGCTTGTGCGCATATGGCTGAAGTACATTTTACTCATTACTGATTGGTTGCGTTGGTCGATGTGCCCATTCCCCTATATAGCTCGTATTGTACTTTATGATTCATCAATTACCTTATTTGTTTTCCTGAATTGTTAAAAAAAAAAGAGATTTACTTCATCGAACCTCCAGTGGGAAATAAAAATAGAAAATGTCAGCCCAAGGTAGCATGGTGATCACACCATTTGAAAGAAAATCAGCGAAGTATTTGCCATCCTGTGAGCTAAGCGGCAGTGCTGGAGTAAATATTGTATCGCTAAATCAATCGAGGAGCAAGAATGGGGAAACCCCTCAGGCCTCGAAAAGTGTATCCATTGTGAATCCCACACCTTTCGACTCCGGATTCGTGACGGACGAGCTCCTCGAGCTCGCGGAAAAACTCTGCACGGTGGTTCCCCGCGGAGCGTATGAGAGCTTTGGGAGTGAGGTCGCGGTCGCCGTAGAGAACGCTGCGACCGTCTGCCGGCGGCCGCCGATCACCGTCCAATTCGAGGTCCCGCGCCGGATGCTCCTGCAGCACCACTCCGCCCACCACAGCTTCATCACGAAGGAGGCGAGTGAGGACAGCCGGGACCTGCGCGGGGCGCCCAATCCGCTCTATTCGGTCTTCCGCGGGGAGGCGGATGTGGGCGTGCAGGCGGTGGCGCGGCGCCGCGACGGCGCGGTGCAGACGCACTACGCCCCGCAAGTGAACGCGGCGGTGCAGGCCGTCCCCACCTTGGTGAACGCGTTCATCCACCACATGGAGCTACCACCGAAGGAGGATCCAGGCCTGATGGCCTTTCTTCACCACGTGCTACCGCGGACGTTGCACTGTCTGACTCAGAACGCCGAGGTTCCGATCTACACCGATGAGTACATCCTGTTTCGCGAGGACGAGGCCATGATGGGCGGCTGTGATGATTTAGTCCTGCTGGAAAAGGGAAACTACGTGCACGCGGCCACCAAGAATCGCCGCATCACGAGCGTCTCTTGGCGCAGCTCCCGCACAAAGGATGATTATATCTGCATCACCTCCATCGCCTCCCATGGCTTGGAGGAGCGCATCGATGAGCAGCGACTGTGTGAAAGCAGCTTTGCTCTTGTCTGGGAACTAACGGATCCGATGCACCCGCGGTACATCCTAGAGGCTCCCGCCGAGGTGCAAGTCCTGAGCTTTAGCCCTGCATTTACCCACCTCATCGCAGGTGGTGGGATGAATGGTCAGGTGTACTTGTGGGATTTGAGTCTGGCGAGTAACACCACTGCAGAGGCACAGGTGCCCGAGACGTCGCAAAATACACACCCAACGCTTCCCCAGGAAGGTTTGAGTCAAATCTTGAATGAGAGCGGAAGAGGTAGTAGCTCGTTATACCCGTTGGACGCTGCGGGCTTCAAGGGGGCTGGCGAGGTCCCGCCGTTGCCGAGTAGTGTGGAGGGGGTCACCTGGAAGAAATATGGCGATCTGTTGGTGCCGCAGCTACAGCCCATTCAGTCCTCCCGCATCGAAATGTCGCACCGCCGGCCCGTGCACGGCATGCAATGGCTACCCCCAAGTGTCGAGTTTGCCTTCGATGGGAAGCAGGTGGCGGTGGAGCAGAGCCACCAGTTCGTGACCATCAGCGACGATGGCTGCGTGTACGTCTGGGACACGCGCCCCTCCCACCTCCCTGCGGACAAGCTCCGCAAGATCAAGCACCAGGTCCAGTCCAAAGGCGTCCACGCCGCGATTTGGGCGCCCCTGTTGAAGTACCCGCTCGTGCGACCGGACGGGCTTGGCGAGCTGATAGGGTTTCGCGTGTGCGTCGGGGGCCCGTCCGCGGGCGCGTTCTGCGTGGGCACCACCGACGGCGAGCTCGCCTCCTGCCGGATGGCCTCGCAGCGGGAGCAGACGCACCCCGCCCTGGGCCTCGCCGGCCGCGGCCCGAAGGAGGCGCGGGTGGTCCAGCACGTGGTCGCGCGAGCCCACGCGGGGCCGGTGGCCTGCGTCCAGCACCACCCCCTCATCACGGACGTTTGCCTAACCTGCGGCGATTGCGGCTTCAAGGTCTGGCGGCTCGGCATGGAAGCACCGCTGTACGCCTCGCCGAGGCTCAGCAGCCAGGTGACGTGCGCCGCGTGGTCACCGGTCCGCGCGGGGATCGTCTTCATCGGGATGGGGGATGGCAGAATTGAGGTGTGGGATCTACTTGACCGCAATAATGAACCGTTGCTCGTGCACCACCTCGTTCAGGACGCCATCTCCGTGTTGACGTTCAAACCTCTCCCCGCCACTCGCTCGCGGAAGTCGACCCAGCATGTCGTTATTGGGACTACCCTCGGCTCATTCCATTGGTACGTCTTGCCGAAAATACTCTCGCATGCCCCAAAGGGCGAGGCTTATTACGTGCGCACTATGCTGGAGCGTGAGGCGCGTCGTGTGGCCTACTACAGTTGGCGATGGACAGAGCGAAGGCTTGAAATCGACCGATACGGCGCCAATCTTCCCAAGATGTTGCCGATGGAGTTTTGGAACGCCACAAATGTGGTACTTACCATGACTCAAAATGGGGATTTTGTAGTAAAGGAAAAAGCAAATCTACACACTCTGACTGAAACTGGACGACGCAATAGTAACGATAGTTTGTATGACGAAAAATTTTACAACTTGAATCCTGAGCGTGACGATGCGCTACTGGAGATGGTTGCAGCGATCCGAATGAGCGAAGAAGAAAATCTTAAAGATGACTCTCTAAATTTAACCGGGGATATCTAAAATGGCGAATTTTGCATGCATCTATTTTACAGTTACTGCAACTTGAAGGTTTTTTTCTTCGGATAATACTATGGAAGGTTTTTTTGAAACTATTAGTCGGAATATCCATGCGATGTAAATAGGAAATACTTGTCTTTCCTCAAAGCATTTCCACAAAGAAGGTTTGGAAAGCTCAAAAATGCATACGCACGCACACACACACACAAAAAAAAACAGAATGTATACGATACATTAATAGACAAGTATGTGTGCATTTTATCCCGGTTTGAATACTGTGTGTCCAGGGGGTTGAATGTAAAGGTCATACGCATTAAAGCAACTTCTCAAGTCCTTAGTCCATCTACTGATTTATTTTATTAGATTTTCCTTTCAGCATATTGCCGTACGATAACTTTTTGCGTTTCTTTAGATTGGTTGACTCAACTACTTTTAGGTAACAATTTGTTAGGTTCAGCTGGAACATATTCTATTATTCATAGTAATAAAACAATTTTTTGAAAGCAAATATTACTTTATTTATATCTTAAACTTTAATCCCTTTCAACGATTGGCTTATTATAATGAGCACGCTTATTCATAGTCCTGACCAATTTATTTACTTGCCGTTTCGGCGATGTGAGAAAAATATCCCGGAATGGGAGTTATGTGCCAAGTACATTGCCACTAATCATTCCAGCAATAACACAACCTCTATAAAAAATACTATCAAGACCATGATGGATAGTCACAACAACGTTGCAAAGGTCTGCTCGCCGGAAACAAAGCACCCCCCAACGGCTGGATTTATCCAAGACACTCTGACACCCTATTGTAAGCTAATTGTCATGGCACAAGCTCACCTACCGCTTCACTCTGGACAGGTTAGCAAGAATCTCAAATTTTTATGGAGGGATAGCTTTAATGAAGGGATTAAATACGACTCCCTTAACGCAAATATAGAGCTATTGAGTTGCGTTTACAACCTCGCCGCCTCGTACGCCTATGTGGCTGCTCATCAAGCTCAGCAAGGGACTGTCGAAAACATCAAGGAGGCTTTTAAAAATTATCAAAACGCTGCAGGCTACTACATCATGATAAAAGACCTATTGTTCCGAGTCCCACCGGAATATCGCAACAAGGGGGATTTTAAGAACGATTCACTAGATCTATTGATCAAGATCTGTCTGGCCGAGGCCCACCATTGCGGCTACTTGAAGGCAATTGAAGCGATGAAAGACAATCAAGAAATGCTGGCTAAGATAGCTAGGGAAGGTGCAAAGATGATTGCAGAGATCCACGTACTTATGTCTAGCTCGATCTGGTTTCAAGAGAAGACCCATCTCGCCAAAAAAATGGAGGTTCTTATGGGTGTTGGTACTTGTATCTTTGAAGCAAGAGCTTGCCTCCATCTAGCTGTTAAGAACAAAGAAGACACCAAGATGGGTATTGCAATCGCTTATTACAATAAGGCCCTTGGCTTCCTAGAGAAGCTCCCGAAAATCACATCCAATGGTATTGCAGCGTGGACAGAAAGCGTGAGTAAAGGTGCTAAGGCTGCTTATAAGAAGGTGCAGGACATAAATGCCTCTGTATATTATGAAAAGGTTCCAAAGGAGGTTCCCGACGTTGATGGCCTACCGCGTCCACTGGGTCGAGCCATTGAACATGCGAGCTTCATCAGCAATGCCTTCGTTCGCGAAGCTGATCCGTTCTTTGGAATTGTTCCCCTCCATGTTTCAAGTTTGGCAATGAAATGGCGAGAAAAAGAGCGCAAGCGCGTCAAGACTTGCAATGATGCAGCAACGGAAAGTTGTGATTCCGTGAAAAATAAGATGCAGCAGATGAATGTGATTTCCATTATCAATACACTATCTGGAGATACACAGAACTACCAGCACATTCCAGAACCACTGCGAACCAAGATTTGCAACCTTCACGCTGGACCTGAGGGTCAGACAATAAGCGTAACCCAATATATTCTTGATTTAGTTAACGTCAGCAAAGAATTACAGACTGCCTTGAGCAAAAAGCTTCAAGAAATTTTTGTGGTGTTTGATGAAGAGAAAATTAAGGATGGAAGACTTTCAGATTCGTATGGAGAGAAGATGTGGCGTGCGGTTTGCCCGACGCTGGTGAAAACCCCTGAATATAACTCCATCATGGCCGCATACGAAATGCATAAGCAAAACTTTGAGAAATACATATCAGATCAACTAAATGTTTGCATGAAGACCTTGGATCAAAATCTACGCGGTATTTCGCGCTTGGATTGGAAAATAAGCGACCTGGATTCTTTAATGCCATTTGTGGAAGCTAATGAAGTATGTGAGCAGTCCTCTAAAGTGAGGAAGTGTGTGGATAAGCTGAAGCAAGTTATGTCGGACGTTGAAGCGACGGCAGGTGATCAGACCGCAGCGCAGAACGCACTGCGGGATCTTTTAGAGTCAGACGCAGTTGTCGTTGCCTTATCAGCTGTTGAACCAGCTCAGCAAAAAACCGTTCTGGAGAACGAATCTCGCTCTATATCAGATGGAATTGCAAAGGTAGTGAGTATAACACAAAAACAACCTGAATTGCTTATCCAAGCCGAGAGTATTCTACTGGAGTTGTCCACGTTGCAGAGCATTGACCCACTCGCACAGGAAATTCAAAAGGTCACCAACGACCTGGAAAATGCGTGTAATGTATATCTGAAGCTTTTGAAAGATTTACAAAACGTTGCGCAGCATGCCTCTAGGATCATGAGCGAAGTTGAGGACACACTATCTACGGCTAAATCCTTCATAAAAACCCGTCAAGTTCAGGCGCAGGAACTTCAGCTACAGTTGGATGCACAAATCCAAGCAAAGGTGACCGAGCTAAAGAACATTGAAACTGAACTGTCCTACTCACGAAAACGACAGGAAGAGATTCGTGCCCAAATTGAACAGGCACAAGGCTCAGCGCAGCTATTGCAGGAGCAGCAACAGGTATCGATGGCGTCCTCGTCTTTTAACCCATATGGTTACCCCGTAACACACAATGCACTACCTTTACAACAACAACATGCAATGTATTTGACACCCCTCCCATCGGGGGGGCAAGACTTTTACGCAAGTCCACCACCTGATTACAACTGTCTCATGAGTTACTCGGATCCCTCCGCACCCCGAATGTATGAAGCTCCGCCATCTCTGTACACTTTCCCTTCGGCAACAAACACATCGATGAGTGCATATGCCTCTAATCTTGCTAAAAATACAGTCGCGAACAACACGCAAGGTGTGCAAGGCCTCCCTCATGATCACCCTTATACTTAATATTTTTCTCAGATAGCAAAATAGAAGAATACTGAGGTATTAAAAAAATCCATATAGCTTTCTAGTTTCCCCCCGTTTCTTTTTTATCCTTAAGATTATTAAAAAATGAGCATATATCTGTGGGTAATGCCACGCTTTGAGGGAGGGGGTATTACAATCGGCCTGTGCTTGTCGAATTTTTAACATTGTCTTGGCAAACTTATCCTTTTCCAAGTCCTTGTATATATGTATATATATTAGTTCATTTTGACCAAACATATTACTTTGAGTTGTACTCTTATTTTAGTGAAGATATTTTTGCAGACGTACTTTCACTTCATCTATTGGATCATGAAACCTATTACCTAGGTTATATTTATCAAAGTTCTACTTTTTAGAATGACTCTTTAGCATATTTCATTTAATTTTTTCCCGTTTAGGTATAAAGTACAATATGTTAAATATTGAATTATGATCTTGTACTTGATATTGACTCAAAGTCGTTTAAAAATATCATGGTAATACACGTTGCTTGGATTGTTGTTGTCGACAGCCATGAGATTTTAATATTAATGCTTATTGATTCGTTTTGCAGCTGATTTTCCCTCTTGTTAGATTACTTAAACTTGACTCTTTATACTTAGCTATTCAAATAATTTAAGCCTATGAAGTAGTATTAATTCGCTTAATTATAGAATGCCGTCTTTAAATACGTACTCAACCTGTAGTATAGGGAAAGTGTGTACACATTTTTACAACCTTTCGCTCATCTGATGCATTGTGTTACGTGAAAGACGAAAGTCAGAATGTAATAATAACCAGTTTTCCCAAGATGTATAGTGCCTAGCTTCCCCTTTCCTAGGAATTCGCCCAATTTTATTCGCCGCTTTCTAATTTACCTTTCATATATATATAATATCAAGAAACATTGTAGATAGTTTTTAGTGCACATATGCCTCAGCTTATTGAAAATAAGATTAATGATCTTCTAGAGCCATTTCATCAAGATACTGTCTTCACGTGGGCAAATGTTCCATTTTTCCCCCTATTTTACACTACGCCACAATCAACTTCAGTGTATTTAGGTGACAATACAAATGATGAAACGATAAAAGGGCTTCGAGATGAGTTTTCGGACTTGAATCATATCGGCTTACCTTGCTTAAAAACTGAAGTTTCTCGGCAAAGTATTCCAAGAGAAAGAGAAGCTGCATCTACCTCGGAGGTTGGCCCTGAAGTGCTTTGTGTTCGCTCCCTTCATACACCAGTCGACATAGTGCAAAATAGCAAAAAGGGAAGTGGTGCGTGCAAAAACAGAACCAAGGAAGAAAACTTAGAGGGCACTAAAGCAAGTGATTCAACTCGCTTTGGATTAGAACTTCTATCAGCACCCAGTTTCCTTGATCATCCTCAATGGACGGGGCCGTATAGCACAGCAAAACAGCCGCAGGTCTCCTTCAGAACGCAGCTCCGCGAAGTAGATAGATGCTTTCATGCACAAATGGAGGTTCTCCGCGGGATTGACGCAACTTTTCAGAAGCTTCATACAGTGGAAGCTCAAATGTGCGCGCTGCGAGCAGAGCATCGCACTACCGAGCTCGTGGCGTGTCTTCGTCAAGAAAGGAACTTATCCACTTCAAAGTTGTCTGGATCATTTTGTTTAAAAAAATTGCCCCCCAAAATACCCTCATCAATTCTCTTGCGATCATCAGCTGATTGTCGGGATTCTTTTTCTCAGAAAACAGCTCTCAATTTTGTTTCCAAATCGGAAGAACAAGCCTCCTCGGTTGCTTCCAATCCAATTAAAAATATTTTAGATATCTTTTCGAAGCCATCAGCGGTACGTACCGAAAAGAATCAACCATTATCCCCTGGAAAAGAATATCCACGTTTTGCCAATACAGAAATTGAGGTTGTAAGGTCGGAGAAATCACCACTGCCCTACAAGATTATTCATTGGGTTCCACTAAATCCACACACTTTAGATGAGAGTTCAAAAATGCAAATCAAATCAGAACTTATAGACACTGAAGACAGAAGGACGGGGATAAACGATTACACTGTTACGAAAATCAAAGACTCTATAACAATGGGCGGGGGTGCTTATACAGATGATTTTGAGCAAATTGAGGAAGGCAATATAACGTCACCAGTGGGAACTGATGGTGGTTTGGGGAATTTCACCATTCCAAAATACATTGGAAAGACGTATATGAGCATAAGTGATTCAATTATAGACAATAATTCTATTGGGCGTTCATCACGCTCTTTGAGCAATACAAGGGAATTGAGTTCATCGAGGCAACTTAGCATCCCCACGCCACCTCCTTCAGACAGCACAACATCCGTACTCACATCTTCAGCTTTAAGTGTTTCAGATGAAGTCGAAGGTAACGAATACGCAAGCAATGCTGATGAAAAAATGGCTGATTCGCACACTTCTATATCAAGCAATGAAGCCCAGCTGTTCTCCAAGGCTTTCAAAGAGTTTTACCAGGCCTGCTGCAACGCAAATTTCATTGTTCATGGTATTAATGCAAGTTGCTTTCGCACAACAGGCATTGTTACAGGTACAAACAGCATCCTAGTAGATATACCGAAGCAAGGTGAAGGATCACATGCGTCCAGTGATATTGTCCCGGATGAATGGCAGGATCTCTTTAAAAATTTGATCCATGTGCGCAAACTCCAGCGCTTTACTCAACATCTTCTAAGCAGTCTCAAAACTCTCGATTTGCATAGACGTGTTCAGAGACAAAAACAGCGGCTCCTTATTAAGGCACAGCGGTTGTCTCGCATGCGGAAGTATCTGTATAAAAATCCGACTATTTATTTTAAGGATGTCATGAACTACAACATGATCGGGGAGGATATTTCTGAAAAGAATTCTGCATTTGAAGCGGTATCTCAAACGGAGGATGAAGTAGAGGATACACTTCATGTCAGCTTTTTCAGCAATAAGGATGGGAGTGAAATATCTGAGGTGAAAAGTCTTCTAATGAATGACCAAATATTGAGCATCGACTCAAATCCGACCTTACATATCGAGGAAGAAATTTTCGACGAGTTGGAAAACCTATCGAACCTCCACACGGGTGAACGGAAGCAAAAGGTGCAGACGGGAAAATTCAGTTATGATGAGGAGTCTTGGGATGAAATATTGGAAGAGGGTGGTGCTGTAGGCCTTGAGTTGAACGAATCCGAAAAGTATGTAGCTGATCGATTTTCAGAAGCCCACAGCCTTTCCGACGTCCTCGATATAATTGATCTACTTCCGGATGATGTAGTGCCTACAGTCACATCTGCGAGTCTTCAACCACCGTTACAGCTATTGAAGAGAACAATTTCTACCGATTCGTTTGTTTACTCTGCGGTAGATTCCACCACCGAGGATGCAGATATCTCCTCTCAATATGCTGTCTCATCGAATTCACCTGCCCCGATTTTTGATGGGCCAGAGGGCGCAGATGTCAGGACCACGGACGTAACGGCCGAAGAGGAGAGCGTCGATTTCGGAAAGAAATGGCTACATACCCTGCGAGGACGCTCTAAGGTGCTGCTCTGTGCGAGAGCAATGCCAAACCTTGCGCAGTCGTGTAACTCCTACACATCATTGTCTAGAAAATCCCCAGATTCCAACACTGCTTTTGTATCTTTGGGAAAGCTCACTAATATCATCCCTGAGGTGTCACATCGCACGAGGCATGATATTGATCGAACTGAGGGGATGTATGGGGAAGTACAAGCAGGTGAGGAACTGTCTTTTTCGAGAGATTCTCAATATTTATCTCAAGGGCATGCCTCTGATACCGAAGAAAAGCCATGTTTTTCAGTAGAGAAAATCTTGTTTCAGGATATTAACAACAACAGGAACACATGTACCTCAAACTGTTTGTTCTTTCCCCAGAACATCCAACGTATTGAAAGTGATTTGGCGACTTTGAATGCTTGGAAAGAAGAACAAAAGTCTTTTGTAAAACAGCTACTTCCCAATATAGGGACCAAAATTGAAAATGAAGTTCAAGAAGACGGTGAGGGGTCAGAAAATAATGAAAAAAGCTTTGCCCATCATTTTGAGTTCCTTGAAACACTACTGGAAACTCGATTTGGTTGCAAACAACAAGCAGCTTATGACTGTTGTTCTCTATGTATATTATAGACACAAACAAGGTAGGATTTCAGTCAAAAATGAGAAGAACCGATGAAGAGACACATTTACATTTAGAAAGCTTCTGAATGTAAATTTTATTAGATTCATAAGATCAAAATATATTAATTAAAATAATGAGCATTTTGTAATATATGAATATTAGTTTATATTCTTTTATTTCTATATTTTATATATACATTCAAAAATTCAAAGACAACAATGCGCACAATGCTGTGAGCACAACTTTCCCCTTCATAAATACACCTGCAGCCTTTCCTTCATTCTTTGTTTTGTTTTGTCTAGTTAGTTTCTAATTCGCTCATCCAAGAAAATCGCTGCATCCACACGATTCTTTTCTCTCTCTCAAGATCATAAATACGAAAGCTGGCTCACAAGTGATCCATCGCAGCGCTACCAATCTAATCACTCACACACATATATCTCTTCCTCTTTTGGTGGTGCACATCCGAGGCACTGCGACGTGAAATGCGCACCGAAACCGCACGAATGGCGCTCTTCTGCGCGATGCTCTTACTGGTGAAGCTGGCATACGCCGATAACTTTGCGATGAATGCCGATTTGGCTGCTCTCCCAACGGACGCACCGAAACCGGCGGCACCCAATAACTTGGCGTCGACGCCAGCGATGGTTCAGGCGGATGGAGCTCCCTGCGGCAAGAATTGCGAAAAATGCGGTGATGATGGCCTTTGTGAGAAATGTTATCCTAGGTATGGAAAGAGATCTGATAGTTATTGTGAACTGTGCCCCGTATACTGTGATAAGTGTGATGGTAATACTAGTGTTTGCACGAGATGCTCGTCTGGATTCGGGAAGGCATCTGATAACACATGTATTCCGTGCCCCAATAATTGTTTAGAATGCTTCGATGATGGAAACAATTGTGAAAAATGCCCAGACAGATTCGGTAAAAAATCTGATAATAGTTGTGCACCTTGCCCTACAAATTGCATAGAATGTGACGGCAATCCTAGTGTATGTGACCGATGCGACTCTGGATATGGAAAGACATCTACAAAAATGTGTAGAAGCTGCCCTCAGAATTGCTTAAATTGTGATGGGGATACTAGCATATGTGAACGATGCGACTCTGGGTACGGAAAGACTGCTGATGGGTCATGTGCACCTTGCCCTGATAATTGTTCGAAATGTGACGACGATACAAGCAAGTGTAAAGAATGCAAATATGGGTACGGAATGACAGTTGATGGTACATGTGCACCATGCCCAGAAAATTGCGCTTTCTGTTTTAACGATGCTAACGTGTGCGACAAATGTGCATCCGATTACGGAATGACAGCAAATGGTACATGTGAGCCTTGCTCCAGAAATTGCACTTTCTGCTTTAACGATGCTAGCGTGTGTGAAACATGCGACTCTGGGTACGGAAAGACTGCTGATAATACTTGTGCACCCTGTACCGCAAACTGCACAGAATGCTTCGGCAATGCTAGCGTGTGTGAAAAATGCTATCAGAAGTACGGAAAGACTGCTGATGGTGCATGTGCACCTTGCCCTGATAATTGTTCGAATTGTGACGACGATGCAAGCAAGTGTAAACACTGCAAATATAGGTACGGAAAGACTGCCGATGGTGCATGTGCACTTTGCCCTGATAATTGTTCGAATTGTGACGACGATGCAAGCAAGTGTAAAGAATGCAAATATGGGTACGGAAAGGCAGCTGATGGTACATGTGTACCATGCCTCGAAGGTTGCGCCGGATGCATCGAAAATGCTAGCGAGTGTGAAGTATGTCATTTTAAGTATGGGATCACTGATAATAAAGAATGTGCACCATGTCCCAAAAATTGCTTACAATGCAATTCGAATGGGGGTGTTTGCTCAATATGTAAATCAGGTTATGGTAAGACAGCCGATAATAAATGTGAACCTTGCAGT
>MJCC01000001.1:639214-687966 GCA_001766655.1 Phytomonas francai
GTTTGATTGATCAATAACTCGATACTTTAACATAGTTCACTATTATTGCTATTATTAATGCTTTTATAGGTTATTATTTCCATGATGTAACTCTGCGTGACGATAACTGTTTAACGCAGTTCAATAAAATGAAATGCGGTGTAGTAGGGATAAATGCAAAGACGTGTTCTATTAGTGAACTTTAATGAATTGTTTTTGTATTTATCTTGTTTTCCCCTACTTGGAGGGGATAGGGGCATATTAGGATTTATTACCGAATAAGCTATGAAGCGATTTTTTATAATATATGCACACTTTATTGAGGCAAAATACGCTCAAGATGTCTCCACTTTTTTCGATCTCCAACCTTTATCTTTGTGTACACTCCTTTCTTTACTGGACGTTCTTTGAGATTTATTAATTTGGAAATGGGAACCCTCTTGTGTTTTTAAATCTTACTTTAAATTAAAGTTTTTAACAAACACGCAATATTCTTTTAATAAAGCGGTTCTAACAGTACATACTCAAAGAGGTATCCGAAAGGCATCACTTATTTAAATTGCCTAGAGAAATCGTGAATTTCCTTTATCACCGTTTACTGCATCAAGCTTTGCAGTAGTCGCTTTTTGCCTTCTTAATTATTGATAACAGGCGGAGACTTTTTCTTTTAAGATTTTAAAAAATCCTTTCAGTCGTATCCTCAGATCAAGTGTTCCTTTATAAGAAATCTGATTGAGAGCCCTTTCACATTACAAATTTACTCAGGATAACTTTGCTCCAGGAACTAATTGCTTCATCTCCCTGTACTTCTTTTGAGGTTTTCTTTTTTCTCCTCGTGTCCCCTATATTTTCCCATTGAATAGTAAAAATTAACAATAATAATAAAATGCAAACTCATTTTGAATCAGCGATGACCTCGCTTACCACAGATGACATTGAGCGTTTCTCCAGACAGATGCTTTGCCATGGCATCGGTGCGGCCGGGATGTCGCGCATTCGCCAGACGCGCGTCGTCTGCGTTGGGGTGGGTGGCCTCGGCAGCACCGCGGCGCTCTACCTCGTCGCGGGCGGCATCGGGGCGCTCACGGTGGTCGACTTTGACGAGGTCGACTTGTCAAACATGCACCGCCAGGTGATCCATACCTTCGATCGCATCGGTGAGCCCAAGGTGGTTAGCGCGAAGAAGGCCTGCCTCGCGATCAACCCCAAAGCCGCGGTGGATGGAGTTCAGATGCGGCTCTCCGCCGACAACGCCGAGCGCGTGCTGCGTGGGGCGGATATCGTCGTGGACGCCTCAGACAACGTGGCGGCGCGGTATGTAGTCAACGACGCCTCGATGCGGCTTGGGAAGCCGCTGGTGAGCGGGAGCGCCGTGCGCTGGGATGGGCAGCTCTCCGTCTACGGCTACCAAAACGCGCCCTGCTACCGCTGCCTCTTCCCGCAGCCGCCGCCGGCGGAGATGGTGGAGAGCTGCGGGAACGTCGGGGTGATGGGGCCGGTCCCGGGCATGATCGGTTGCTTGCAAGCTCTTGAGGTGTTCAAGCTGGCGGCCCAGGTCGGGAACCCGCTCAGCGGCCGCATGCTCGTTTTCGACGGTCTCAGGATGACCATGAAGGTGGTGCAGCTTCGCTCGAAGAGGGCGGACTGCGCGGCGTGCGGCGAGGCCGCTCTCACCAACCGCGCGATCCCGTTTGCCGAGCTGATGCTACGGGAGCGCCCAGAGTACGACATGGCGTCGTGCGCGCCCGCTGGTGGGGCCGCCTTACCCGGAGGGGTCTGTGTTCCTCCGCAGACATTTTTCCAGCGATGGGGAGCGCATCATCTTCCCCAACTGCAAGAATCGCTGGCAGGTGCAGAGTCAGGGGATCTACGTTGTGCGACTCATGCCCTTTCAGCGGAGAACACTGCCCTGTTTGAGGGGTGCGATGGGGCGATTCGGGACTGTACCTCACCCTGGACATTGTGCATTGACGTGCGGCCGCGACAACAGTACGACATGGTTCACCTGCCACAGACTTTTTCGCTGCCTCTAAGTGACCTTCAGCAGTGGGATACCGAGGGTAAAATTCGGGAACAGTTTACAAAGTTTGTGAGAGCTTGCATGAGAACTAGCACTTCATGTGTGGGGACTATGAAGCAGGAAAAATGTGAAGTGCAAATGGAGCCAAAGGGTAGCGTTCCATGCATGTTTTCCTCGACCAACAGTATTGAAAGCTGTGAGATATTTATTATTTGCCGCCGCGGCGCATCGTCTGTGAAAGCGATGCATCTACTTTTAAAAATAGCAACATCACGGGACGATGGTTTGATATTAATTGATTCTGTGACTGAAGGGTCTCATACAGATCAGAAGGCGACTCCAAACCAAATAAAAGCATTTCTTCGCAACGTGAATGGTGGCCTTAACGCTTACCACAGAGAAGTAGATTCCGAATTCCCCTTTTATTGACATCACTATTGGGCAATAACTCAACAAGTCGATTTAAATGGTAAGCAAGAACAGTCCTCGCCTCCCTCCTCCCCCTTCCTATACACAGACCTTGTTGTTGTCGACGTTCAAGGCTCTTGTCACAAGCTGAATTCAAAACGAAACCTAATCACTCTTATACTTGTTTTTGCTTATTTATTTATCTCCTATGTGACTGGAATAATAATGGAAATTTGAAAAAATTCTTAAAATTGAATTAGTAATTCTTGTCTTACTTGCTTACTAATTTCGATGGAAATGGGCCAGTACTTCTGAAAACTGATTTCATTACTCGCCTATTTTTTTTTATTTGAGTATTGATGTTTTCCGTCTTTTCTTTCTCAAAGGACAAGCCAGGGAAAAAAAAGTCTTTTAACAAAATAATGAGTCGTCCGTATAATAAAAAACGTGGTGGTGGCGGCTTCCACAGCTCTCCACCCTATGGACGCGCGAACAACGGTGTGGTGAGTACGCATCCTGGAGCGCCCAACCGTGTGGAATACCGTGGAAATCATCAGCACGGTAATCGCCGTGGTGGCAGGTATGGAGGGGCACGAGGGGGTAGTGATGGAATCGGGGATAGCCATATTGCGGGAGTCATGAAAACGCTCCTTACTCTTCTATTTGAAAAGTCGACCGGCTGCTTTAATGCGGAAACTGGGATGCTTAACATATCCGACATGCGTGGTAGCCCTGATCTTGCGTCAGCATCTAAGAGTGTGGATTTCAACAATGTCGCGTTTTGTCGATGTATCGCAGAGGTTTTGCGCAAACAATTTGGTAACCAAATTCGCTTCATAGACCTCAGCAACAACCAGATTCGCAGGCTGACACCCTTCCTCCAGGCGTTGATGGAAGTCAACATTCATACCAACATCGCCGCCATCAACGCAGCTAACAACGCCATTGATGACCTTTCCTTCCTTGGGCAGCTCAAGGAGTTCTCATTGCTCACTGAGGTGCTTCTCACGAACAATCCCGTAACAAACCACAAGGACTACCGCGGTCAAATCCTTCGGACGCTGTCGAATTTGACTATGCTTGATGCTGAACCTGTCAAACGAAACCTGCTGATGCTCCCCAACCCCTTGCGTTCACCTCAGCAAAATGAACTTCATTTACAAGTTCTGGATTATCTCAATCGCAACCTACTGTCTGTGATGAACTGTGGTGAAATTGAACAGATCGTTCCGCTGTATGCGCAAGGGGCAACGGCGCTGTCCATAAGCCAGAACGATGTGCTCTGTTCATCCCGGCTGCCCGTTAATGCAGTCTGCCGCACGGTCGACCTTTCAAAGGCTATGCGAAATACCATGCAGGCTGATCTTTCTGCGGCGCGAAAAGCCATCAATTGGCGAAATCTTGTGAGTAATATTTCTTCCATGCGTAATGTAGCCCAAAACCCGGCGGAAATTAGAAGCTATCTCAGGGCATTTTGCGCCCTTGGTTCGAGTCCAAGTTTACAGTTTCATCAACTCATCAGCTCGAGCGCGTCGGTGAGTGTGTTGGAGCATGAGGTGAAGACGCGCATGTACGTGGTAACCCTCCACGGAAGGATGAAATATTTGTGGAACCCGATCGACCCCTCCACCGGCAACCGCGTCTTTCCCGAGGGAAAAGAACCCTTCGTGCCGCGCCATTTTGACCGTACGATCGTGATGGTGGATACAAACAACACGGTAAGCATCACAAATGACATGATTTTCTGCCGCCCTGATCACAGCGTGCTGCTTGATGACGATAATTCGCTCTTCTTCGCGGACAGCGACGACCGTGTGGAGCAGATGCGGCGGAAGCTGCTCCCCGGCGCCAACTGCGAGGTGATGAAGCACCTCGTCCTCAGCTCCCAAAGCGACTACGTGCTGCAGAACTTGGTGCAACAGATCCTGCAACTGGGGCCCCCACCAGAATCCCTCCACTCGGTAGAGGCTGTGAAGAATATGTTGCAGCTTTAGAATTCAAGCTTGACTCGTTGATTGGTTGTTCCTAACATCACCGTCTTTTGAGATAGTTTGCAAAATCTGTCGGTTTTATTGTCGACACATTGCTTGCAAGAGCCACAATATTGATAAGGAGGTATTCAAAAAAATGTTTGCAACAAAGGTGATGAGTATGGACGGAAGCACTAAACCGTGGCGGAAGAATCGATCGGAATGTTAACCGCGAATTTTTGTTTTTATTTGTTGAGATTCGACTACTATATCCCACAACTGCATGCATATATATATATATATATATATATATATATATATATGGATCATGTTTTTTTGCTTTTGTGTAAGCCCATATCCTGTGAGGTCTAGAATGGGATTGCTTGAAAAAATTGTAATTGCCGCGCAGCATGTTACTTCTAGTATAATATATAGAGTTTATGTGTTGGTTACTGTAGTGTTGGAGTCGAACTTACAATAAAATTAAGGTAATGATACTAACAGAATTGATATGTATTGTTAATTTTAGAAGAAAAATATTATTTCAAGTGCATTTGATAAAAATACGTATCAATATTTAATCATAAATGGCCATGAACTGGTACGTCATAACACCAAGCCTTATGATGGAGCAAAAACTCTCTCTTATTCAAAGTGGAGAGCGGATAAGAAAAAGGCGAACAACAAAAGTTAATGCAAAGAAGGGAACAAATTGTGAGAAACCGAGCCTTATTGAGCTAATTTTAACAGTACCACAAAACATTGAAATATTCAAAAATGTTTTTAAGCATTTTCCAGTATTTCGTCCTAAAAAAGGACTGGGGTTCAATATTGCCTTCCCTCCTTATCCCCACCACCAGTAGAGAACTTGTCCCTCAATCCTATCGAAGAATGCTAAAGAGCCATCTTCGAATGAAACTAGATCATAACGCATACATATATACGTGCAAACATATGTGATGAAAGCTAATGGTCCTCGGGGAAATTTTTCGCCATGAAACATTTTTACATCTCAAAATACCATTTCATAGTGTACTTTGCACACCTCAATAAGGAGGTGGGTGGTAAAGAGAGGGAAAAAATGGCAATATACGTATGAAAATAGATAATTAGGTTCTAATTTGGATAGTTAGTGCCATAGTAGCTTACTATGATTCTTATTGCTCGTCTTTCTAGATGTCCCTCTTTCATTATACTATGGTTGTTCTTTTCTAATCCTCTCCTCATTATCTCAAGTCTTTGGGTTATTGGCGCCAGGTCTATGTCGGATGAGAAAGGTGAATTCCCCCCTTTTCCGACGCATTTTGTCTGACCAATAAGCCACAACCTGAAACTACAAATATCTTCTTCATCTTTCTCTCTTTTTTAAAATTTTCACAGCAGATGATGACAAGCCAAGCTTAAGTATTACGTTTGTTAAGCAACCCATGCAGTTAACAGTCAAGTCTTGATGAATCTCATAGGCCCGTCTGTTTCTTTATTTTTTCAATAATTTTTATTATTATCTCAGATATCGAGATGTTTACTCATTGCGAAAGGGGCAAAATAATTGGATTACTGTAGATGATATTCTCCTCGTTTATCTAAAAGAACAACACAGCAGCTGTTTCTTAGATCATCAGCGGGAAAAAAATGTTTCCTTTCATTATTGAGCATATATACGATGTGAATATATGTTTGTATTGTACTCTATTGCAATATTAGATTGCGATGTGGGTACGCATCTATTACGCAGGAACTCACGCAACTAGTGTAACTATATTTAATACAAACACACACTCACATTCACACATACTAAGACGCATACGCGAGGTTTATCCGAAGTATGCCTTAAATAGTGTCAAATTGTGTGAAATATTTTCCCCCTCGGCTGATGTTTACGTGATCGTGTGCATCAAAAAGGAAATGTTTCTTTGGACTCTTTCGTTTAACATGTAGCCTAAATATTTCGCCATCAGATTCTGCTGATCCTAAACAGGCGAGGTGTTTGGTCGATTCATATTAAGTACAATGAGAGGTGATCTTTTGATTTCCTATACACCTCTGTAATTCCTTCTAAAACTTTATTTCATTTGATATACATATATTAATCTAAAATTCTATTCATCTCTGAAACATCAGGCCAAACCAAAAACAGCCGATAAGTACCTTCAGTAAATAGAATTCCCTATGTTAACATATTTTTTCGCATTCATTGTATGCTACTCTATATAAGGGGTTATTGAACAGGGAATACGTGAATATATATAACAGGGCCAGTTCATGTAATTTACCATTTTACCAAAAGGAGGCAACAAAATGCTCTATCATTTTTAAAAAGTAGTAGTTTCCTCTCAGTATTTTCTCGTTTTTTGACTACATAATATCATATCGTCTCTAAGGGTTATGCTTCTTTGAACATTAGGTCGTAAAAGCGACTGTTGGTGGTTTCCTTTATACTTTCTCTTTCCGGTATTTTTCCTCTTCAGATCATTATCATGACTATTTAATGAAATGAATAGTGTGGGTATGTTTTTTTTTTGTACTGGCTGACTGATATTAAAACAATGTTTTTCGAAAAGTCAAAGAGTGAAAAAAGAACAATCACTTTTGTGGACATTGAATTCTACTTTCCACCGTCATTTCGTAGTACGCCAAGATCGCTGATATTCGTATCTACTCCCCCCCCCCCCTTGGCGTTTATTCATCCCATTACACAAGGATGGGAGGGGTCTAAAAAAAAGGAATAATGAAGTTTAACAACAGCCATGTAAAACTTAACACTAATCTTTGGGATTCCACTTCGAGCTCGTTTTGATCGCATACGGATACGCATCTGTGATAAAATTATTTTTTACTTGAAGTGATATTCTTTTCCCCTACACACTATTTAGAAATAACGATTGTTTCGCCTCATTCTGATTGGCTGTCTGTTTTGCTCAGTTTACGGAGTAGCCTAGTATGATATTTCGAGGAAACCTTTTTTCACCTCTTTTTTATCCCCCCTTTGCTGCCTGACTTGTTGAAGTTTCCTAATGCCTCAACCTTACAATAAGGATAGTGGAAAGAGGAGCGCGGCCAAGAATTATTCTAAACCTTGTAAATACTTTCAGCGAGGCCGCTGCACGAACTCCCGGTGTCCTTACCTGCATGTGCACTCCAACTCACTTGCTAAACCCTTAGGCACGAATTCGAAAGAGGGTGCCACAATTCCCCGTGGCGTTGGCACGGATGTCATGAAAACCATGTTAAAGCTTTTCTTCGAAAAGCAGCAAAACGTCATTTACGACGTGGAGCGGGGCTTGTTGGACCTGTCCCATATGACCCAGCACGAGGACCTCCGGGACGTTTCCTCCAGCATCAACTTCAACACGAGACCCTTCTGCGAGGCGGTGTGTCACTGCGTCCGCGAGCTCGTCCTGCCCCCGCCTGCCGCGCTGCGCTTCGAGGGGAATCGCATCGCCACGCTGGCCAACCTCGCCGCTGCGATGCGTGGGGCAGGGATCGACACCAACCTCTGCGCCCTCTCTCTCGCGGAGAACGAACTGCGAACAGTGGACGCCCTGCGCGCGTTCGGGCCCTTCGCGCGGCTGGCAGAGCTGCGGCTCGAGGGAAATCCTGTCGCGGGGCTGCCCGGCTATCGCCTGGGCGTCGCCGCGGAGATACCCTCACTGCGCGTATTGGACGGCGCGAGCACCGCAGACCCCCCGCTCGGCCTGCCGTGGCCGCGGCCGACCGGCCCCACCACCTTTGCCGTCGAGGGGAACTTGGAAGGGGGCTCCGCCAGCCCCTTGGGGGAGGTCTATGCACTAGCTTCTTCCCCCCTCTCGGTCCTTGGCATTCTCGAAAAAAGTATTTTGAAGTTTCTTTGCATGGACGTGTTCGGTCCTCTTGAATACGATGCAATTCCCGCAGGTGGTGGTGGTCGTGGTCGTGGCAGTGTTAATGAGTTAGCAGAGGTATACGCCCTTCATGCAACTCTTTCACTGAGCCTCTCCTGCCCAGAAGCAGCAGTGGCGACCCCTTTGAAAAGCTCAAGCGGGCAGAAAGCATCCATGGATCGTACGGTTATTCGCGAAATCGTGGGCCTCCGCATGCGACAGACAGAATGCGATCACAACCTCATCCATGGGGTGCGCTCGACACGGGTGGCCGTCGGTCGCGTGCACGTGTGCGCGCAACTCGAGCACTGGCTATATCCCCCAAGCTTCGAGGTTAAGCACTACGTGCACTCGAGCATAAATGTGGTGAACCTCGGTATCGGCGAAAGCTCTGACGGGGTGGCGGTGGTGACGGTGCACGGTGTCATGGCGTGGAGGCACCGCACCGCGGGCCCAAAGAGTGAGAATAGCGGTGGGTCCAACAGTGACGCGCTCGTTATATTGCGCAACTTCACGCGTAGTTTCACCATCGTGCCACTGTCACAGTTAAGCGTCGATGATTTAGCCCGTGGAAACGTCCCGGCAGAGGGTGGGTGGGTTGTTCTGAACGACATGATCACTTTGCTGCCCTTTGCACCGGGTGAGGACGATGACACGCATGAATCGCCGCCCCACGCCATAGCTGTTCTTTTTGGTGAGAAGGTGCACGCACAAAGGGTCCTTTTCAGCCCTGTGGTGGACTCCCACAGGGCCTACCGTTTCAGCCGCCGCTTCGACGTTCCAGTGTCGGTGGTTAAAGTGCTATGTGCGTTTGTACACAATGACCTGGAGTTGGTTGAGATCCTCACAGACCTCAGCGGCGTTCCCCTGAGTGTCTTCCAGCAACTCGCTGCTCTCGTCGAACAGGACCCCGTCGCGGCGGTCTTTCTATGCCGTTTAGAGAAGCGTTACGATGTTCAGCCCGATGCAGGGGTTGAGGTTCTGAAAAGGTACGAAATGAACTGGGAAGCGATTCGAAGCTCCATGGAGGCATCAGCCCCCGCGCTCACAAGTACTAGCCTTCTGACATGAGCAGTGTCATATTAAGAGGCAGCAGCATAAAACGAATACGGATAAGTAAAATAAATAACTCTAACTGTCTTCCATGCGAAAAGTAAATGGGCAACCCAAGCCCGTCGCTTTGACTCTCGAAAAGAATCTCGAAGAAAACAATCGCAGATAGTATACTTACAATCGAGGTGCCTGTTGGGAGGAAGCGATTTGGGTCTACACGCTGATGTGAGGGCTGCAACCACACTCGCGAAAATACCATTATCGGGCGTTTAAATTGTTAGGCTTCAAATTATACTTTTCCCCCTTTCAATATTTAACTTATAAGAGAAAGCGATATGAACTATTTGGGTTATTGACTCAAGTGAGTATTTTTTCCCTAAATCTGCTAAAATCTCTAGAGCCTCACATAGAGGAGGAGCTTGCGCATTGTGACGATGCACAAAAAACATTCCATTATCATGGAGCTGCTCTGAAGGTGCTGCTGAAACCTGTGAAAATCGTGCGCAGCATGGGACCAAAGTCAAGGGCTGGGGTGAAACTGGCGTTTGATGATTTCATGTAACCCTCCGCCTGAGGTTTCCTGTTGCGTTGGCAATGCAGTGCATCTATAGTTACGGCAATATTAGAAGCTGGGCTGGAGAGAAGCACTCCAGAATGGAATTATATGATCGCACTTGGGAATGTTCCTTCTCTACATTATTCAGTGCAGCGCCAGAGATTCTAAACATAATCACTATCACAGCAGTATCATAAAATTTGCCACTTATATAAATATGACTAAGTATAAGATAGTGTGTGTGTGTGGGGGGGGATACTGCTTGAGGGCTTACAATGAAAAGACACTTTTCTACACAAACCTGTGAAAAGGGAAGGAAGCAACCGAAATTCAATCTATGGTTGTCTCTGTACCTTTTCGTTACTAGTGAAGGAATGCTTGTATTTTATAAACGAAGGGTGGTAGAGGCTTTTTTCCCATATATTGCAGAAGCATTTCTGGGATTAGTTACCGAACTCTGGTTATAGTTTTAATCTCTTTGCTCATCTCTGTGCAAAATAAAACCCCTTTTACCATTTTCCTCTCCTTTTTTTATCCCTTCTTCAGGAGGATAGTAATATATACTTATCTATAGATAGATAGATACATACTGATATATACCTTGTCCCCTTATTATCATTATCTGTCCAAAATTTAGGAAGACAAATAATAAAAAGGAGACATCAAGCACCATGGGCGACGAGAATGGATCTGATATGAGTGAAGCTCAGAAAACAATTGAGCGATTCAAAGTTAAAAAGCTTATTCAAATGCTAGAATCTGCGCGTGGGATGGGTACCAGTGTGATTAGTATTTACATGACCCCAAAAGAACAAGTCTCTGGGATGGTTACGAAGCTGAACAACGAGTACGGCACAGCCACCAACATCAAGTCGCATACCAATAGACTGAGCGTCCAGAATGCAATTACCACCGCTCTCGGTCGACTCAAGCAGTTCAACCGGGTTCCCCCGAATGGCCTGTTGCTGTACTCCGGCACCGTTCTCATGGCCGACAACAAAGAGAAGAGGATCACTATGGATATCGAACCGTTCAAACCCGTCAGCCGCTCGCTCTATCTGTGTGACAACAAGTTCCACACAGAGGAACTCCACCGCATGCTCGAGTCAGACGAAAAGTTCGGCTTTATCGTGATGGACGGCAGTGGCACCTTGTACGCGACAGTATGCGGAGATATGAAGGAGAAGCTAGGCTCCTTTACCGTGGAGCTACCAAAGAAGCACGGCCGTGGTGGGCAGAGTAAGAATCGATTTGCCCGTATTCGCGAGGAGCGACGACACAACTACGTGCGCAAGGTCGCGGAGAACGCCGTGAGCTACTTCATCACGAACGACCGCCCGAACATCCGTGGCCTCGTACTCGCCGGATCTGCGGACTTCAAGGAGGTTCTCTATCAGTCCGACCTCTTCGACCCGCGCCTGAAGGAAGTGGTCTTGAAGATTGTTGACGTGGCGCACCCTGGAGATGTTGGGTTCAACCAAGCGATTGAACTCGCCGCCGACGCCCTTTCCAACGTTAAGCTCGTGCAGGAGAAAAAGCTTCTCCAGGGTTTCTTTGATCAGATTGCACGCGACACCCAGCAGTACTGCTTTGGTGTTAACGACACTATGCGCTGCCTCGAGGCGGGCGCCGTGGAGACGCTCATTTGCTACGAGGATCTTGAAATGAACCGCTACATGGTCATCAAAAACAAGGGATCCGACAATGAAGAGGTCGAGGTGCATCTGCTTACCGAAAAAGAAGCTGCTGGGAAAAACATTCATGTCCATGAGGCAGGAAAAATGCAGAATGAGATCTTAAAGGAAGACTTCGTCGAGTGGTTGGCATTGAACTATCAAAAATTTGGCTGTACTCTAGAGCTGATTAGCAACCGTAGTCAGGAGGGTACACAGTTTGTTCGAGGTTTCGGTGGAATCGGCGGCGTCCTGCGGTATAAAATGGATGTAATGGCGCTCCGAGATCACGAAAAAAAAGAAGAGGAAAACGAAAAGACCGGTGCTAATGAAGACTTCGATTTTGACGACGATTTTATGTAATCATCTCGAGCTGGAAAGTTTAAGATTCCTTTTTCTTCCTCTTATTTGTATGTCTCATTAGGTCATTTTTATTAGTATTCCTGGTATTCTTCTTTTCCTCTCGATGCATCTTTTGGGATTATTTTTACGTCTTTGCTTTCAAAAAGTCAACTTCCTTTCGGGTTCGGAATTCATTTGTAGGGTGGCTTTTGTAGCGTATTCGTTGTGAATTATAAGGAGGAAGAAGATATCAGCGAATGGTGAATACGCCGTTTGGGCAAACAAGAAAACGGTATTTTCTTAATGTTCAACGATAATGAGCTAATTGCACAATATGACCGATATATTAATAAGTGTTTATCCCTCATCCAGACAGATGGCTGGCATGGTGGGGTCTACTGTGTTATTTCTAATCTCTAAACGAAGCTAAAAGAGGACAGACTTAATGATGACTGTCGATAACTAAATAACCAGTGACAAATAAATTTTCTGCATAAAACAGCAAAGGCCGTCGAGCTTAGGAAGTACATGTTTCTTGCCTTGATGCTTTCTAGTTTCCTATTCTAACTTGAATCCTTTTCTCAATAAAGATACTTCGGAAACTTTTTTATTTACTTATTTGGGGTAAACAAACTGGGAAAAAGGTAAATTCCCTCAAGTAATTTCTATATAGCTGGTTTATCTTCGTTTGTATATTTATTGGTTTAACCCCCCCCCCCCAAAAAAAAAAAAAAGGAAATCTATTATTCCCCTATTATCGAAATCCTATCAGAGTATCGAAGCCCTGAAAGCGTATCTGTACAAAAATCTAAATCATGTTGAGAAATTTGATCGGCTACAAGCACACCATATACGATGTATATCCGCTTCGGGACAAAAAAGTATTTCTTCTTGTGGATCCCCAGAATATTCTCGGTGATACCTCTGACTTCCATGCGACGTTCTCCACGATCGCCTTTCTACTTCAGAAGCAAGCCTCGGTCATTGTGGCCTCTTCCTTCGGTCCTCTGGTCGGTATCACACTAAATTTAACAAAACGCGAGCTCAAAGTCGCATTGGATGCATTCAAGAATGAGAATGGGATGGGGTACACTAATTATTTCGCCGGTTTGTCACCCGATTTGAAGCTAAATATCATCCATGGCATCTTGGACCCCGAGAGCATTGCAGCTGCGACGTCTGATGGAACGAACCAACTCCAGACCGGGAAGACGCAACTCTTCGCGGGGCTTCCCATGAATAAAAAAATTAAAGCGAAGGAAATGTTCTTTCCGACAAAAGAGTTCGCACCTTCGTCCACGATGCCGTTTGTGAGCGCACTGAAGACTCGCTTCCCCGATGTGAATGTGGGCTTTGCGCCGGATTGTATGCGCTTGCCACAGCAAAACCCCCGGACTGGTGAAATTTTGGTGCTCGAGAACCTGCGATTTTACATGAACGAGACCTCTCCTAGCGGTGCCGAGCGCGGCGCCACGGCCGAGGCGCTTGCCTCGAACCTGGACCTTTACGTCAACGACTCCTTCGCGACCGCCCACGCACCCCTCGCGAGCACCACGGAGCTGCCGCGTCTTCTACGGCACGGCGCCGCGGGGCTGTCCATGCACCGCGAGCTCTCCTTCTACGCCAAGTTCCTGAACCACCTGGCCTACCCGCTCGCGGTCGTCGTCGCCGGCACCGACGTCCCGGAGAAGCTGCAGCTCATCTACCGACTCATCGGTCGCGTCGACCGCATTCTCGTCGGCGGCGCCGTCGCCCTGCCCTTCCTCGCCTCCAAAGGCCTCGGCTGCGGGCTCGACTCCCCGCTCGACGACAAGCCCACCACCGGCGGGCTGCCCTGCTCCCGCCTCGCGGGGCGCATCCTCGAGGCCTGCGCGGCGCGGCACGTCGAGCTCGTCCTGCCGATCGACCACTTCGTCGGCAGCGACCCCGCGGCGGCGGCGAAGGGCCGGGCGGTGCTGGTGGAGTCCGCAGCCGTGCCGCCCGGGGCCCACGTGCTGGACTGCGGGATGGGCACCGTCCACCTCTTCACGCGCAGCCTGCGGGGCTGCCGGACGGTGCTCTGGACGGGCACCCTCGGCCGCACCGCGGAGGGGTACCGCACGGGCACCGCCGCCTTCGCGACGGAGCTGCGCAAGCTCGAGATCAGCGCGATTGTCGCGGGCGAGGAAACGTCGCGGGTGGTGCGCGAGATTGGGGTGGCCGACAAAATGATGCACCTCTCAAGCGGTGGGGTCGCCTCGCTGTCGGTCGTGGAGGGAAACCTCCTGCCCGGGGTGGCAGCGCTCTCTGACATTGGTGCGACCGCGTCGGATCTGAAAGGCCCCAGCAACGCCATCGCCCCTGTAAATGCGATGCTGTGCAAACTACCGCCTTTCGTCGGCTGCGATTCACATAATCTGCAGCTGATCGCTAAAAGGTTCGTTCGCCGGACCCACGAGAGTGGCGATTACCTCGTATTCAAAGGGGACCGGCATATGTGCATGTACCTCGTCGCCCAAGGCGGTCTTCTGGCGCAGTTGGATGACGAAGACAGCTCGGCTCCCGCACGATACATTGGCAAAGGCCAAACCGTCGGTATGTACGAGTTTTTCACGCAAGCCCTAGCCTTTGAAATGGTGCGCGTAGCGCAGCCCGAGACGGTTACTTATCAACTTTCATCCCCGACGCTCAACGAGTTGTTGAACTCCCACCACGACCTTGCAGTGATGCTTCTGAAAAATATCTCTGAGCCGCTCTATGAAATCGTAACCAATGACTATCGCAAGCAGCAGAGCGTTGGGGTGATACTTCGACGCAACGCTTGTCGGACCCGCGTCCCGCAGTTGTTGTCCGTTCCAGAAAGACCAAGCTTGAAGTGGGACGTCCTGCAAGACGTGCTCTCTACTCTCTGTCTACACCGTCTCTCGCTGAAATATGGGCCTTTTGCGGAGACGGCCCCCCACAACTCGCTGTGTGATCCGGACTTGACGCTGTCCGACCCTTTTGCAAGAGCTATAAAGGTTATTCAGCGTCATGGGCTTCCTTTTGTTTTGGCGAGCACGATCCTTCGCGACTTTATCTACCATCAATTTGTGGGCCTGCTAAAGCACCCCTGGATGGCCGCATCGCTTGCAGCGATATTAACCTCGCCACTGCGTGTTTTCTCTTATGGGTTTACATATAATGAAATCAATTTTAAAATGATACTGAACGAGGCGCTAATAAGCGGGGCTGTGGCGGTCACCCCTTTGGCTGCGTACACCCTAGCTCTCGAGCTGCGACGTCGTACAGAACGGTATCGCAAAAAGCGGCTCAACTATCCCGCGCAGCTAGCCATCATGGCGCTCGTGAAGTTGTTGTTGGGCTTTGTGGTGTTCCCTATCGTTTATCATCGCAATTTCATCCCCACACAGCCATCTGCAAGCTGCTCCTGGGATAACACATCTTTTCTTGCATATCAGCGGAAACAAGTAATCTCGTTATTACTGCGGTATGTCTCTCAGATTGCGCTGAAGCGAGTCGGAGTCTAACAGTTATCATTTCTTTCCCTTAGTCGCCACGCTATTACTTTTCGCAGCAGCTACCTTTGAAAGTACGGCTGCCGAAGCTCTTTTATTCCGCCCCCCCCCCCCCTGAAAATTTTGTTTCAAACATCCTGTTACCTATCTAACCATTTTTTTTTGCGCATGCTCAGCCAAAATGAAAGGATTATTTTGCTTTCGCCCATATCCCCCAGTAACGACATTTTAAAGGCTCTTACTGTGTTTACCAGATGGAGTGCCTTTCTAGGTTAGGTTTCGATTTAGCTTCGCGCTTCTGTCTCTCTAGACAGACCAGCGCTTAAAAATTTGGGGTATGTAAAATATATGTATGCAGACATTGCTTTTAAAAGAATGGACAACTTATGGACGTACGACAGAGAAGCCATTCGGGGCCGAGTGGTCCTGATAGGTGTCGCTGCCAACCGCCAACCCTTTTTCGATTAACCCTGGGAGGGGCGTGTTGCCGCTGCCTACGAGAGGATAGCCATGTCGTGCTGCACCCCCCCCTCCATCTCGTGTCCTGTGTTTGCCTCGAGGCAATATTCACATCAATGGGTGGAAGTGCGGTATCCAATGGAAGCGTTGGTTATTGTTATTATTATTACTGAAAGACGATCCCCATTTTTCCTGAACGTGACAGGAAGGAAACGCTGCACAAGCGGGGATAGGAAAAAAGCTTACCAAGCGTTTGTGAAAAAAACTTAGAAAAATGTCTGACACTGGCACGCGTTCGCTATGCAAAGAAACGTCAGAGCTGGGTTCTCCAGAATATATACAAATATATTTTCCCTTATCAATGAAAAATACTTCGGATGATTTTTCTCCCTCCACAGTTACATTTTCATCATTGTTTCTATTTAATCTTTCATTAATTTTGTTCTTTCTTTGCAAGTACACTTTTCTTAATCTACTCCTTTTTCCCTTGCCTTTTCTTGTGTTTTTTTTTTACGCTGATGATTCTGCGATTAACTCCAGTACAACAATGCAATTAGAAGACTTCCAAAGGAAATCCGAATTACTTTGCATGAAGTAGAAAACCAGCAAAAACCTCTCTATACCACTGAATTAGTTACTAAACTACGCCCTTATTAGTCATTACCGCCCCTGATTTAGCATGCTCAGACACATTGACGCGCTATGGGACGCCTTCTTTCCACAACAGCCATGCTATCCCCTTCAGCTCATAGGCGGCGCAGATCATCCCATCATGACACCCAAAGAGTTGGAGGTGGAGCTTCAAAAACAATACAATATTTTCACGTACCGGTCTGACTTTGAGGGCATTTCCACAAGCACGGGGTTTGTGGTTCACTCAGATCAAGGTTGGGGGTGTCTCCTGCGGACGTCGCAGATGCTTTTGGCGCACTTCCTTCATCGGTATGGGCGGCCGAAGGACTTTAACTTGGGCCTTTTTGCGGATGAAAGTAACGATACGGCACCATTCTCCATCCACAACATGATAAAGAGCGTTGAGAATCAAAAAACATTTTGTGCGGAATACTGGAGCCCCTCAGAGGCCTGTGAGACAGTGCGAAAGACGATGGAGAACGCGGTCAAGGGGGGGGCGTTGAGTACCAAAATTTCAGTGAAGTGTTCCAACAACGGCTGCCTTTTTTCGGAAGACGTGGAACACCTGCTGAGGGGGGACACGGAGGTGGTGCTCCTGCTTACACCGGTGCGCGTAAGCGCGGTGCCGCGGCTCACGCAGGAAAGTTACCTGGAGCTGGAGGGCCTGATGTACCAGCCCGAGTGCCTTGGTGTGGTGGGCGGGGTGCCGGGCAGGAGTTATTTTTTTTTCGGCCACAGCCAGACGCAGATGACCTATCTCGACCCCCATCAGCGTGTGCAGCCCGCTCTTACGCCACTCTCCTCCGCCAGCACCGTTCCGACCCTGGCGGACGCGCGCAGCGTACACTGGTCGCGCGTGGACACCTCGCTTTTCCTCGCCTTCGCGGTGCGCGACACCGCCGAGTGGAGCCGCCTCAGGGAGAAGCTGAGCACGAAGTTCCTGCGCATTGAGACCCCAAGCAAAACCGATGTCTATCGACTCCAATCCCACCACGCGTGCCGTGCAGGGGCACGCGCGTCGCCGCTGTACGCTCTCGAGCCCTTCCTAGTCTCAAGCGCGAAGGCTCAAAGTCGACGAATACGTTCTTCCTGTTTAAGCCCTGTAGAACTTGCTAACAGAAACTACCTTTCTGACTTGGCGAAGGGTGATATAGTTTCAGGTGTACCAGGCAACCTCACAAATGCCATGCCGAACACAGAAAAAGAAGTCGACTTGGATGACACGTGGGGTAGACTAAGTGAGTTGGAAAAAAAAGTATATAACTGACGGCACGCTCTCCAGCTCACTCACGCCTTCCTCAATCTGTGAGAACGGGTGGACTTGCTAGTGATATTAGACAGAACACTTTAAACATCATCCCTCTCTCTCTACCCTCCCCTTACCCCCAAAAAGGAAAAACTTCCTGATGCTTTGCGATTCAATCCCTTTTCTAATTGTGCGCGTATTGGTTAGCGCACCTCAAACTATATCAACCGATTTAAACGAAAAAGAAAACAAAATATCCGTGCCTGCGCTATTAAATGTAGCTCGCTATTTCCCTTTACCAAACATTTTGAAGATCAATCAAAGTCAAAAAGCTCTCGAATTAGATTAAATACATAAAATAAGACTGAAACAAGTTTAAGGCTGCACCCCAGCTGTCATACATCTTGCTACGTAAATCAACCACAAATTACTCGAAGTTAAAGGAAACGGCTCGCCGGTGAACAAACCCTTCTGACCAACAATGTGCATGAAAGAATCCTATGTCGCAAATCAGCAGTTCCTTAACGACACTTCCCTCCTGAAGGGATTGCTGGACAATCTCAAAAAATGCGAGGGATTTACCAATTCCACAATGAACTCCTACACGACGCTTAAGAAGGTAATCATTGATAATGCGAACTCTTTTGCCAACCTGTCCACCGCATGCAACAAAGAGTCGAATTCGAACCATTATAATAATTTGATACGCAGTTTGAATGAAAATGATGAATTTGTGAAATTTAACGGACAAATTCACTCTGAAACTTTAAAACACATTGAATTACTGGCAAACGAGACGAAAGCTCTTCAAAAAAAACTTGAAGGCCTTAAATCCAATCAAAAGGCGTACGAGTCGATTCGGAAAAAGATTAACAAGAAGGAGGCTAAGTATACCAAAGCCAATAAATCACTCAGTGAAAGCACCTCGTATCACAAACAAGTCGAAAAACGTAATAGTCTGAAGAGTATTGGAGAAAGCCTGATGGAAGAGTACGAAGCTTCGAAAGCGAACCTTCTTACTAATATCTCAGAAACCCTGCTCACAGCCTACAACAACTACTTGGAATCCACCTCTAACTTCACCATTTTTATTGGGAATGCACTGAAAGAAAATATTCATTCAGGCAATGTATTCCAACATGCATCACAAGCATACGCGTTATGAGTTGCCTCTCAAGCGAGTTCTCTCCCATTGATTTATAATGGTTTTGTTGTAAGTTTTAGATTCCAATTTAGGGACATTTTCCCGGTAAAAAATCGCTTGATCGTTGAGCCATGAAAACAGAGTGAATGTGTAATGTAACATATATTCGATATAAGAGCAATATGTGAGAGTTACCCACATATTTGCTCAACTTATACAAGCTATTTATAAGAAAAGCGATTATTTTTTATTATATTACTATGGAAATTTATGATGAATACAATTGTTGTGTGCGGGCTAAAACATATATGCAAAAAAAATTCTTTATGGGATTCGAAGTGATAGGACAACATACTCCTTCCGATCTCTCACCTAAACGAGCACTGCAGTGGGTTATGCAGAGGTGCGTGCACAAGCTGTGTTTATTTTCGTAAACATTTTTTCAATTCAATCCTTCCCTTTCTTGCTATCATGAAATAACAAAGCATATTTCCATTCCCCACCACGCTAATCAAAGGAAAGTGTTTATTAGAGTTTATTTATTAATCAACAATGCTTCAGTGATATAATGTTCAGTTACAATGTATTTTAAATCCGTTTCTTTTTATATTCAGTAATTAGGAAAAGTAGCCAAATTCAAGAATGTGGGAAAATCGAACCCCGTATGGAAAGGACTCAGTTAACACTTGTGGTTAATTCATCTTTTCAGTATCTCGTTTTCTCTTTCCCCCCTTCTTCAAGAAGTGACTGCAAGTTTTTTTTGAGCCAAATTATATATGACCTCCCTAGCGGACATGGGATCCGGCCAAGTCTGTGTCGGGCAAGATATTTCGGACGCTCTAAAGGGAAAGAATTTTTTTATCACTTAATCTAGTAATGAGATAAATCGAAAAGGGGAAAGACGTACAAATGAAGCAAACTTAATGGGATGGCGAAACTATCGCCGACGCTCAGAAAAAAAAAGGTATTTGAAGGAATTTCTGCATGTTTGGTATCTCTTTTACTCTCAAAAAAAAAAAAAACGACGATAGAAGAGAAACGAGCCACTTCACAACAAGCATACATGACAAAAGGGAAATAAGATACATGATAGTGATAAAAGTAACCAAAATATATACAGAACTCAATCAATCCAACCGTACTCATCTTCAATTCCGCACTGACATTTTGACGATTAATTAAAAAAAAAACTAGAGCATTTATAGCTCACAACACTCTCTTTTCAGGGTCAATTCCTTTTTGCAAAGGAAACGAGGGGGTGTAGAGCGGGGTAGAATTAGTGAAAGTATACGACTGCTTGGAGGGGGGCAGGGGGGGGGGCTATTATCATTATATGCATTTAAAAATTCAGAATTTGACGAAATTTGAAACAGACATATGAAACATCCCTTCCGTTTACTACTGGTAGTAATAATAACAGCAATAAATAAATGGAAAGCAAATGGGTGAGGGACAGGAAACTAAGAAAATAAGCGATCAGCTGGGCTGTTGTGCATACTTCGCACACGAAGAGAGGGGGAAAAAGTATACTCGAATCAAGACTAAGATCAAAACTACAACTGGAGCTAAAAGGGGAAAAATGGGTTTTACATACCCACTAGAAAGCATGCAACACCATTCAGAGAAAACGCCCGGGCATCCGATTCCGTGCTGTGCGGTATACTCAGCGAAAGCAGAAATCTTTGCCGGTCCGGCGCGGTGTACAACGGGACGAGAACGTTCCCCAGGAGCCCATCCTGCATCGACGCCTCTGTCGCCCACCCAACGACGAGATCACACGGAAGGGTCAACGAGGACGCCAAGTTTGAGCTCGCCGGCTGCAGTCGCATACCCTGGTCCATGAGCGCGCCTTGTATGTTGATTGAAGATCCCTTTACCTGGACACTAAAGGGAAGGCTGCGCGTGATGACAGCATTCGACGCCAAAGTGCAGAAAAGGGACAAATCTGCCAGGGGGATCCTACACTTGGAGGCCGTGTGCTGTCGCAAAGCGTTCAAGAAGGCTTGCGGGCGTGGGAAGTCGGTCAAATCATATTGCGTCCCGGTAGATGGTGACCCTTTTTGGAGGGCAAGTACACTATGGTACCTTCGCAGGACAAGGTCTAGCCAAAGCTTGACGTCCTTGGGGCCGTCCATACGGTCCAGCCATTTGCTCGGGACTCGGCAGTTGCCGAGCTCCTCCACTAGGGCCTCGGTGGGGGGGAGTGTTCCCTCCGCCACGGCTCGCAAATCCTCGAAGTAGGAGCCCAAATCCACTACCAGCCGCCTTAGCAGGCTTAGCTCGCTCGCAAAGAACACATCCATAGGGGTCAGGTCCTGCCTCTGTGCGTCGACATCGCTGAAGGTTAACTTGGCTTGCGCCTCCTTACTCAACTCACTGCTTTTCCACAATTCCAGTAGAGGCGTGATCAGAAGCTTCAACCGGCTTAGCGAAAATTTGCCGCCCCCAGTGTTGGTGACAGCATCGCTGGGGGAAAGCAGTTGGTTCAGCATTTGCAGCTGTTCGAGGTACGCAAGGGCTTTGTTTTCTTCCACAACGCGGTCTGCGTTATCAGGAAGCTTCAGGAGCGCTGGCTGGTCCACATTCGGCAGCTTGCGCGCTAGCAGCGAGACGACCGCATCGTGGTTGTTCGTGTTCGGCACGGTCAGGTCGCCGTACAGAGGGGCCTTGCATTGTGCGACGACCTCGTTTGAAAAAAACACCTGGATGAGTTCGCGCAGAACCTCAATATCATGCAGGTTGTCGAGACGGCCGCCGTAAACGCAGTCCATGAGGAACCCCTTGAGGCTTTCCCAGTTCGTCTCTCGTTGGATATCAAGCTGGAGAAGAATATCCGTAGCGGCCTTGAGATCGGCTGTGGAGAACTCGTAGCACGAGGTCCAGCCTTGTGGTACAAAGGTCCGACGTTCTTGCACCACAGCGTGCAACCAGGCAAGCGCGAAAAACGCCTGCGCTTTGGGCGTCGACTGCGCCTCCAGGAAAACGCGATCCCACAATTGGTAAGTGCGAAGAAGGTTTTGCTTGACCCCAGGCGGCGCCTCAATTGTTATTTTGAGGGACATCTGCAACAACACGGACGGAAAGGCCTCGTGTGGTTCTGTCGTAATGATGAGGCGAAAGTCCTTGTGTGGCTCCGGCATCGCACAAAGCTCGTTCTCCAGCGCTGAGGCCCAATCCAAAACCAGGTGCAAGTTCTTTAGAAAAATCCACCCGCCCTGCGCGGCGCAGGAGCGTAGCTGTTGCATGGCTTCCTCGGTCACCCCCCCGCCCAGGGCCACCTGGATGAAGCGTTCCTTGCCCATACGGCGGATGGCGATGTTCTGCACCTCGACACTTGGGTCCGCCCCGCTGGAGGTCACCAAAAGCACAGGAACACGCGCTGAGGAGCTGCAGAGGATGGTCTCCTCCAGCGACATCGGGGGCACCAGCGAGCTGACGTGAAGCCCCTGCATGATGACGCGCAGCCCCAGCGCCGAGAAACGATCTGGGCGGAAGGTGCTGACTAGGAGGAGCTTCTCCGCTAGACTCAGAGCCTCCACCTCTTGCGACGGCCCCTCCATCGCCTCGAAGAGCTCGGGCTGCTCGGATGCCATCCAACAAGACCACCTCGCCTCATCGTGGAAGTGCCACTTGGCGGCGAGTTCGTGCCCGGCGTCGCTGGAGAGCAATGCGCTGTAGCGTGGTTTTACCGCCAGCGGGACCCATTTTGGCGGCGGCGCTGACTCCTCCCGGATGACTTTCGGCGCCCTTCCGACGAGCGCGTCCCACTGGTTGGCCGGAAACTGCTCGGGCAGGAGGATCTGCAAAAGCTCTAGGCCGAACACAAGGCGGTCCTTCTTGAGCAGCCCGGTGCAAACCCGATAAAACACGCGCCGCGCCAGGCTCTGCACGAGCACGGTGGTCCGCGTGGCCTTATTCTTCTCCTCCATGCCCGCGTCCTCCGTCATGCTGTCTTTTTGCAAAGTCTCACTGAACAGCCTGAGGAAGTCGTTAAGGCCAAATTGATACATCCGGTTCAGCCTCTCCATGCACTTGAGTAGAAAGAAAATCTGAGAGCCTTTGCTGGCGAACAAGCGATAGATCTCGCGCTTTTCATCCAACTCCGCCTGCAGCGCGTGCGACTCGGTCAGCGCCTGTTGAATGACAGAGGACTGGGCCTTGACCGTGTTTAGCGACGTTACCAGCTGCGTGTTCTCCATGAAGTTCCCCTGCGAATCCGTTAGCTCCCGCAGTAGCTGTGATTCGAGCTTCGTGATCTCCATTTTGAGACCCTCCTCTTTCTTCAACAGCTCCACCTTCTGCGACTCCAGCTCCGGGCGCTCGTTCTGGAGTGTGATGCTGAGGAGCTGACTCTCTAAGCTTCGTGCAGTTACGGAGAAGTTCACCTCCATCACCAGTGCGGCAGCGCAGGGCGGCAGATGCAAATCCGTGCTTCGACTAAAAAGTATAATCCGAAAAGCATCCTGCCAATCAACCGTCTTGTTTCCGATTCTGACAATGCGCTTCGCGCCAGACGAAGTCAAATCTTGTCGAAGAATTGGGTACAAAATTGGCTCCACCGTGTTGACCTCCGTCACCAAGAGCGTCTTGCCAAAACGGACAGCCAGCTCCAGCGTGTGCGCAAAGCGTTTATCGTGTAGTGACGCAACCTCGACGATGACATTGCTCTGCCGCAAATGCGTTTTAGTCCACTCGAGGACTGTGTTTGTGGGGTCAATGACAAGCGGCGTTTGCGTCGCCTCGAGCATCGCAACCGCATTCTCGAGGCTCAACTCGTCGCTGGGAAGCCCCTCAGACTTGTACTGCAGGATCTCACCCTCGGTTCGCAAAAAATTGATGCAGCGGAGGTCCACAGCGGCTGCTTCATCCGCTTTGTCGCTGTCGATCAACCTAAGGCGCATGGCCCACTTCATGAGGTAACGCTGACGAACCTCCTCGGTGGCCTGCGGGAGGTAAGTCATAAAGGCAGCGCTAATGAGCGCGCGTTTGGGCATTGATTCTGTGGCCACACGAAGCGAAGCAACGTCCTGCGCCCAACGCGTTTTTTCATCGCTCAGCTTCCCTAGGAGCTCCTCTGCCTTTCCTAACTGTTCCTCTGCGGTCTTGAGTTTTTCTCTCAGACGCTCCGCCTCCTTGCACTTTTTCGAAAAATTCTCTCGGAGGTGGTCTACAGACTTGTCAATCCTCTTTAGCTTTTCTTCAAGACTATGTAGTTTTTGCTCCCCCTCGCGTTGGTTTTGTTCAAGCACCTCAATTTGGCGTGTCAAAGGCGAAATGCGGTCCATGATCTTGGTGTACTCAACCAACGCCTTCACCCAGTCCGCCATTGGGGCCGCCGCCAGGGAGGCACGTTGAATCACCTCTGGTTTGAAGGAGTTGGCCTTTTGCTTGAGAAGGGATGCCACATTTGCGCGGATCTGAGGCGTCACCTTCTTTATGTCGAAGTCAACGATCCGCTCCTTGACGCCGCGCTCCGCTAGGAAGTTCCTCATGGATTGCCATGACACATCGCTAACGCCGAGCAACGCCAAGACACCCTCGAGCACATCGCGAATCGGCTCCGGTGGCGCTTTGAGGGAGCGCATCTCGTTAAGCTGCTCAGTGCGAATGGAGCTCACGGCGTCTCGAGCGGCCTCCATGAGAGGTTTGATGCTCCCAAGTTCCTCCTCAGATTTCCTTCGGTTAAGCTCGATACTGTTTTGCTCTTCGCTAAGCTGCTCTCGCAGCTCGCTTGCCTGGTCACGCTGCTCCTGTGAATTCTGAATATTGTTCTGGATTTGGTTCAAAGCCTCATCGGCCTCCTTCTGCATCGCTTCTACAGCGGACTTCTTCGCCGAGACATCCTCCTTGATACTCGCAACCTTATCCTCCGCGTCTTTCAGCTTTACCAGTCCGGCATCCAGACGGATGATGTTCTCATCACTGGATTTGCTCTTGTTTACCATGATTTTAGTGTAGGTCTTCATAAGCACCTCGAAGTCCTTTGGAGTTGCGTTGGGTACGCTGTCGTGAATGAAAAACATTTCACGGTGTAGGCGAAACCCTTTCTGTGCCGGATCCGCCTCAAGTAGAGCGATTTGGTCCTTCATTTGAGTCCTGCACATGGTCTTGGTTGTTTCCGCGGACCAAGTACCCATCCAAAGTAGCTCACATGTCCGGATGAAGCCTGGATTTGACTTCAAGCGAAGTAAAAACATCTCGTGGCAGGGGTCCAGGATAAACGCCACATGCAAGTTGCGCTGCAAACGATCAACAAAGTACGATGCGATGGGTCCGATATAGCCGTCGCTTGCCGCATCCTCGCGTAGCGGCGTGTACATGATCTCCATCTCCTCCGCCGTGAACAGACCAGGTACCTCGCCCGAGCTGACAAGGCTGTTCAGCAATTCCAAGAAGGTCTCATCCACAATTTGGTGCTCCTCAACAATCAGCGTTATACGGGTGTTCTGCACGACAGCGTTCTGGATAAAGGTTCGGATATCTGCACGAAAGTTTTTGATGGTGTAGTCCTGTGTGATATGCAACGTAACAACCTCCATCTGCTGCAGATAAGAGGCCAACGCAATTGTATCGCGGCGGCCAACGCCCGGCCGTCCGACAACGATAAGATGACCCGCCGGACGTGAGAGCACGCGGTCCACGCACACCACCCAGCTCACCACGGGTGGGATCACCGTCATCGTGAGATCCTTAAACTCGCGTCCGTAGCGCAGCAGCGCGGCGGAAATCTCGTCGGCGATGGCCTTATACTGGTGGCACTCCAGTCGTCGATTCGTACGGGGTCTGCTCTGCTGTTTGGCGGCATCGCCATCGCCGTCAGGCTCACCAGCCTCGGCGGTCGCGGCGGCCTTTTGACTAAACCAAGTGACATACATAAACGCGAAACTGTCTTCTTTGTTAGGCATCGAGTACCCAATCGTGGCGAGACGCTCGGAGAGAATCCGGTCCGCCGCGGCACGGTCCTCGAGAGAGGGAAGGGGGTCCACAAAGATGCGTCTCGCCTCATAGGCGAGTACAGCAGGAAGGGTTGCGTTGGTGTCGATTTTGTACATGAGAACATTCGCGACCCACCGAGTGAGGTGGCGTGGGCTGAAGTGAATGTGCGCATAGTCTTTGCTGTCAAACCAGGCGCATATCTTTTCGTAGGTACTGGTAACAAATTGCGCAAGATCGTGGCCGTCGTTGTAGTCTTTGCCCTGCGAGATGTTCGTCGCGCGCAGGAGCGCCGACCAATAGGTGCTGTAGATCTGAAACAGACTCTTCTTCGAGGGGTAGCTAATGGATACGATGTTAACCATGGCTAACAGCCGCGGTGTTACGGTATAACCACTGGAAGCCCTGTTAGGGGTCATTGTCGCCACCACCTGCAGCTGTTTCGTTCCGATCCATTCCAACTCACCGCTGTAAAATCCGTTTTTAGAGATAAGTTGCTGTAGGAAGGCGTGCAGCTCCACCGTGCCGTACCTGTCCGGCTTCGGCAGGTCGATGTTTTTTAACACAATCACAAGGTGCTCGCCATCTTTTGGCTGCAACACACGACCCTTCACCGTACTATGCATGCTACAAAGCTGCTCTAACTTTTGGATGAGCACGGCAGAGGTTGTTTGTGCGCTGCAATTGATAGTTATGGTGCGAACGCCTGCGTAGGACTGCAAACAATGCTTCAGAATACAGCCTTTACCGCAGCCCTCTGGCCCGACCAGGAAAATCGGTCTGCACTCCTGGCCTCGTAGAAGAGGCTCCAAAGTTGTTTTCACGCGATGCATTTCAACCGTTTGGACAACGAGCCCATCACCAGAAACAAATCTTTCCAGCGTCGAGCTGGTTGAAAGAGTGTTGTTTTCCAAGCTGGGATCTGCATGGAACTCCATGCTGGTTCCGCTCGCTCTATCCCAATAGGTATCCAGTGGCCTAGAGCTCGACACAGGTTTCTGTCCACTTTCTGCATACAACCAGTTCGCCAGCTCCGTTGCACCGGTTTTATTCATAACACTACCGAGTGCACGGATCATGGCATAAACAAAGTCAGTCTCATTCTCGGCGTCGAGAACGTGATTTAACACTGCGGTGATAAGTCCGACAGGTGTGGTCGGCACCGCGAGATCGTCAAGACCCACCACTTTCTCAATAGCCCGCGTAGCGTACTTATTAATGAGCGGCAAAATGCGCTGCCTCGTGTTCCCTGGTTGCTTTGATATTTCAGACCTGAATATTCCCTCAAGTTCGATATCCTTCTCTGAAAAGAAGAGCACGCCCATCCGAGAAACTGTCGCCGGTGAGGCATATTTCAGGCTGTCCGTCTCGAACAAAAAGTTTACATTGTCGCCAAAATGTACGCGAACGCCATTTGGCATGGTTAGCAGTCGGTTGTCATCCAGGACAGAATTGAGGGACTCGATCCAGAGCGGGTCGATGTCGCCATCACATATTACCCACGCGAGAGCCTCCTTTGGCTGCCTCGCCACGTCCTTCGCGGCGACGGTGAGTACGCCGTCGTACCACTCCCGTGTATCCGCGTCCATGTAGCCAAGAAACTGGTGTCGAGGCATCGCCTTGGGGTTTATTTGATGCATAAGGACCGGGATATCCATCTTTTCCAAGGCCTTGTTCAGAATTCGAAGAACCGTGCTCTTGCCAGTGCCACTGGAGCCAACGAGCACCACACCCATGCGCTGCTTCATGGCTTCATACAGCTGGAGTGCCTTTCTGGCCTGTGATGCGTTGGGTTGTAGTCCGAGGGCAGCGATAGCTGCCACGATTGCTTTCTCGAGCTCCTCATGGGTAGCCTCCTTTGAAGCAACTCCTGTAAAGATGTCTTTCATTAGCCTGCTAAAGAGACTCGTATCTTGTAAAGTCAACTTGCTGAGGGTGTTGATATTTATAGACTGCACTATAAGCTCTAGCTCCTCAGCCTGCGTGGGAGTCTGTTGAGGCCTCTCCCTGCGCCAGCGCTGCATTAAAGTCCCGCCGTATTGCAGAACAACTTTGAGTGCGCGCAGACCCCAATCATAGTGCTGCTGCCATGAAAGTAATTGCCCGCACAACTTGTAGAGCTCTACGACATTATTCGCGATCAACTGGGCCTGCTTAAACCCCTCCGAGAGTAGCATGGTGCAGGCGATGAGTTTGCTGTCCGGAACACTCATCGCGACTTCTCTAAAAAGTTGCTTCAGGTTGTCTGGGAGCTTTGTGCGGCCGCCATAGCCTTTGCCAGCGGGGTTTAGCGTCACGAAAACCCCAGTGTGGGGGCTCACTTCCACCTGCCGACCGGACAGCGAGCAGGTCGGTTCTTTGTTCTTCAACGTCTCTTGGATTCCCTGAATCATTTGCGATATTGCAGAGAGTTGGTCGATCTTTAAACGGTTAAACTCATCGAAGCAACCCCAGGCACCACATTTGGCGATGCCCATCAAGATGCGGCCCATTGCCTTACAATCGATACCCTCATCACAGTTAAACACCAGCACCTGCCTTCCCATGGCGCTTCCAAGCGCCTTCACGGACTCTGTCTTGCCAGTTCCCGCAGGCCCGTAGGGATTTCCACCGTAGCCAAGGTTCATACCTTTTGTCAGGACCAAGTAGCACTTGTCAGTCAGCGGGGTGTATACCAGCTTCGGTGCATTTCCTTGGTACTCGTACGTATACTCAAAAGTGGCGTCAGCCATATGAACCCAGCACTGCTGCTTCGAGGTCATACTGTACCGCAGCTGTTTTTGCCAATGCCAGTTATTCACCCTGTGAATCTTCTTTGCTATAAGAAGCTCCAGAATTTGCAGGTTCTTGATGGCATCAAGAATAAGAGCCTTGATTTTGAGTTGAGTAACCCCCTTACCCCCGTTGTCCCCTTTCACAGAGATGGCGATAAGTTGTTCGAGCTCCTTCTGCTGAGACGCTTCGATTTTTTTTAGAGTATCTGTTTCAATAGCCTTCTCCACTGCTCTGGAAAAGATAATTTGCTGAGCCACTTGCAAAACCTGAGAAGGGTATCGCTGGATGACCTCGAGAACAGCCAAACTCACCCCTTCCTGAACACAGCGGACGAGCTGCTCATGTAGAGTTTTCTTCATCATCGCATCCAGACTAATCAGCCAATCCTCAGCGCTAGTGCCATCTGCGATAGAGACTGGGAGCAGCAGTTCGACCCTTTCACCATCTGCGGAGAGCATATGTGTTATCGCTGTCCTATCTGAGTTGAACCCAACGAGATTGATGCCCATAAAGAGCTTTTTCAGGTGCGCTTGAATGACAAAGGGGTTGTGGCTGTCACCCAAAATTTCGAGCAGGTCCTCATCGCTGATAAAGTAAAGGCGTGGTATTTTATCTCGCTTTGCTTCAAGATATTCCATCAGAGACTTCTGGCACCGCTCGATTTGCTCGAGGATGATCTTAAGCCTATCGTTGAGATCAGTCTGCGTTACAATGTTCATAACCCGCGGATCCGCCTCCACATCCTGTAGAATAGCTACAAACTCTTTGTTCAAACGCTTGAAACGCGATTGCTCTTGCGGGAGAGCCCCACGGGCAAAAATAGGCTCCAGATACACCCATTTGCGCTGAATTTTGTTCAGGAATGTCAGGGAGTCCGACAGGATGGAGAGCTTCGTCTCCCAAGCATTCACGTTGTCGGCGAAATGGACAAAGAAGGGGCTGTCCTTAAGGGAACTTATAAGTGCCTGGTTATCGCTCACCTCTGTCATGACCTCTTTCCATTCTGAGATGAGCTTCACTTTGGCACACAAATTCGTGGGCACGATGAGCTTGAAAGTTGCCTCCAGAGCCCAAGTCTGGAGGTCTTGCAAGGCCTCTCGGAGCTGAATCTCACCGAGCGCGCGCGCGTGGAGCTGCTTTAGCTCGTCCTCCTTCTCAAGTATCACTTTGGTCCGGCTCAAAAGGTCGCCAAAGGTCAAGGTAGTGCTCGTGATGCCCTTTGGAATATCCAATAAACGGAAAACTTGACTCCAGTGCTCAGCCATCCATCCGTCCCCCCTAACAACTTTCAATAAGGGGATCAAGGACTTCCAATCGATTAAAAGTGCCTGCAGATACTCAGCGATGGTGTTGTCATGGTCTAAATTTTCCTGGAGGTGAGCGTTGATCGTCGTATCCCACTCGGTGCAGAAATCCTCAAAGTGGTAAGTATTCGAGCGGAACGTTAGCCAATCTTCGGAGCGCAAGCAATCGAGTTTTGCTTCAAACCGGTCGTACAGCGACCATGCCGCCGAGATGCGGTTAACGTCGTTTTCATTCTGAGCTAGTTGGGTGAAGCTAGGCTGGGGTAAGTTGAAATACTCACACTTAGCACTCAGTTCCGCGGCCTGCACCTTCAAGTCCTCAAAGTCCTTAATTTGGTCCTTGAAATCGCCGATGAGCTTTCCGATGTTGTCCATTTTCCGATCCTTAAAGGCCTGCAGCAATGCAGTCTTCTGGCGCCCCCAATTCACGGAAAAGCGTTGGACACTTTTAAGGAAACGCTGTATTAATGCATCCAGCGAGACGCGCATCTTCGACACCGATACCTCTATAACCTTCGTGTGAGAGACCATTGCCTCGCGGAGATGCTCCCAGCGAGTTTTGGTGGCGCTGAGGTCGATCGACGTGCCTGAATGCTGCCGCAGAATCTTGTTTTGCTCCTCCGTCTCCTTTAGCATTGCCTCAAATCCGGCAAGCTGACTCAAATACCCACGGTATGCCTTATTCGCCTGACCAACCTCATCCATGGTAGTGGGCTGCCGCTCAATCACGTTTGAGGCGCTAAATACGAACTCATCTATGTCTTTCAACGAGTTTTGGACGCACCTACGGAGAAAGTTCAGTAAAGACTCCTCGAGACGATGAAACTGTCCGTCAATGCTAACCTTTACAGGAATCGTGCTGATGGTAAAGCAATCCACCTTGATGGTGTTCTCAATCTTAGCGAGTTTAGCCCTGTATTCCTTTAGGGTTTGGATGCCCTCCAGGAAGCCGTTGGGACCACTCGGTTCCCCCGAGGGTGAGGGATCCCCCCCGGTGCTTTCCGCGGCTCGCCGCCCCACGCACCACTGCTCCACAATACTATCCAAGTCCGGCGCCCCGTTCATCCCACACAGGCCGAGCATAACGTAGACGCGGAATGCCCTTCGGATGCGGTTAAGCCGCGCGAACACCTCAATGGCCTTGGTGTGCACGGTGACAATTTGGGCGTAGTTTTGGATGGGTATCGCAGGGTAGATCTCATAATGGTCGCCCTTTCCCTCACGCTTCTGTTGTAAGCCACGAAACCGCAGTGGTACGCCCACAAACTCGCGGAGCTTGATGTAGTAGGCCTCACGAATCGCCTCAAAACTGGGCTTGAACTGAACCAAGCCTTGCTTAAAAACCAATTCCACCTTGAACTCCTCCATTGCCTCGTGTAGCCTCTCCAATCCGAGGCGGTATTGGTACTCCAGGGACTTGTAAATCTGGCAATCCCAGTGCCGGCGCCATGCATCGTAATCCTTATAGTAGCGTTGTGAGAGGAACTCGTCAAAGGCGCCGCGCATGCTGTCCACGGCGCTTCGCCATTGGCTCATATGTGAAATCAGATCCACGTTTTGCAGCGCCATGACTTGGCTCGCGAACTTGCTGTGGAAGCGACGAATGTGGCAGTTATCCTTGCTCAAGTTTTCGGTCAAGTTCTGGAAGCTCAAGGAAAGACCCTCTAGCTCCTGGTAGTTCACAAAGGGAATCACGCGCCGCTTGCTGTCGGCATAGAGAACCTGCGATAGAGTACGCTCGATGAAGGGCCGGAGGATCGCACGCGTGGAGGGGATCATCTGTTGGAGAACGGTATTGAAGTTGGCAATGGACTGCTGCATCCGCATCGCCGCGGTGTTGAGCTGCGCGGCAGCCTGAATAATGTTATGCGCCTCCTCCGAGAGCTCATGCCGGGCGCGAGGGTGTTCACCGCGTCGTTTGGTGTAGAGCCTCGTCGGCGTAGGAGGGGAGGTTCCCACCGCGTAGGTCTGAAAGGTCGCGGCCTCAAGCAGGAACTGGTGGACAAAGGGATGCACGAGGCACTGGAGGTAGTGTCGGCCCTGCGCCGTAGGGCCCTCTTGGGGCTCAGCCGACTCACCGTACACCATCTCAATCGTGACCGCAATGTCGTTCCTGACGATCACCTTGGCCATTTTCTCAAGCACGTCGCGCAAGTACATGATGGCCTCGCCTTCCTGATTCTTTACCGCATCCATGGCGACGCGGCAGCGTTCTATGATGGCCTTTTGGTGAGAAGCAGAGCCAGACCGATAATTGAACAATTCATAGGCTTGATCAGCCACACGGCAGCACTCGACCTGAAATTTACGAATCACGCGAAGCTGCGTGAGTTCTGAGATGGGCTTACGCAAGGCATCTTCACAGCGAGACTGAGCACTATCGATATGTTGCGTAAAGCATTGTGGGATCTCGCTTATATTCTTTTCGAATGTTTTGTAGATAAAGCTCCGGCGCAGCAGTGCATCGAGCTGAGTCAACCGCCGAATTTGATTGTCCATACAAGAGGAAGTGTTTTGAGCGGCAAAAAATGTCCGGATTTTATTGCAGAGCTTCGGCTCAAGAAATCCCATTTCTCGGTCGTACGAAGCCACACAAGCGTCCCAGCGAACGTTGTCCTGCCTCAGGTCCATAAGGTCCACGTTCTCAAAGAGTGTCTGGGGTAGCACATCATTAGGAAGGCTCTTGGAATCCAAAATCTGCGCCGCTTGCTCCAGCTCGTCGCGAATTCGCACGGCCTGCACCAGGCGATGCAGAAGCTTGTCGAGGCTCTCGTCATGAAAGAAGCCCCCATCCCAGTTATCCCAGTCTTTCTTTAACAGCCTTTCCACTATCCGCTTCCATTCTTTGCATAACTCAAGTACCTCATGTAGATCAACTCGGTCCATCAGCCACGGCCCACGCCAGTCAGCCGCGCTCAAAGCAATCTGTGCTTTTACGTACTCCCGTAAATCAGCAGAAACGATAGAAAGGAGGGCGAGTGCGTTGATCTTCGTTCGATCGGTCCGCTGCGATGGCGACAGCGCACACCAGTAATTCTTCACTACCGCGTACACCTGCTGGATGATCTCGTGGCGCTCCGCCAGATCAAACGTCCTGGACCGCCAGAGAGGAGGCAGCTCACTCTCGATACTCGCGCTGTGTGAGAACAGCGCAAGCGCCTGCGAAAACGCAGCGGTATCGATCCATATCATGCCGACCAACCCGGACGGAAGCGTCACCATGCTAAGGGTGCTCTTTGAAATCGAGTTTTCCATGTAAATTCCATTCTCGTTAGCCATATTTACATCATCTCCCAGATCTGTGTTGTGAGTATCTTGGATTTTATTTTCCCCCGCCAGGCCACCCGCCTTGTCGTCACTTAGCGAGACTGGGTCGTGTGTGGTTGCTGAAAAGGCCTTGATGCAGATCGTATTTTTTAGCAACACGTCGAAGCGGGTGCCCATAGCACACAGAGAGGGCGGAAAATCCCTCACTGCGAGCACGCCCTGAGGAATATCTCTGGCTACGTCCTGATATAGCATGTCCAACATCCGGCAGATCGCTGTGGAGGATGAAGTGGGGCAGGCCAAATCATCAATAACGCAGGGCTGCTCCGCAACGTCACCTGATGCGCCCAAAAAATCGACAAACGGAATGGATGCATCGGCAATATTTGAAAAGTTTGAATCCTTCATCTCACCGGCGAGGCGGACGGTGGTGTTTCCACCCGCTTCATCCCGCACGAGCGCGCAGCAGAGCTGCTGAACTTCATAAGGAAGTGCATTTGGATCGTCGAGCGCCGGAAAGGTGAACTGAACCCACCCGTCACCCTGTCGACTCTGCACTTTTTTAAAACGAAGCTGCAAATGCCGCTGGGCAATGCTGATAAGTTGAGCCTCTACAGCAATAAGCCCGATGGGGGAGGCCCTCACCGCTGAATCCGGTCCACTTACCATGAGCTATAGCGTTAAGAAAAAATACAGAAAAAAAAGACAAAAAAGGAAGCAGGCTTATGAGCAATTACTGTTGGTTTTATTGCGTGTGTGTGAACGCTCTAATTCGATTGTAGCTAAAAATCTGTAAACTTAGTATATGATATCCTATAGCGGTCTCATTTATTTTGATAAAGGATGAGTGAATTCAGTAGAAAAGGTAACAAACTTTGCCTCACAACGATCATTTGGTATTTTCCCCCTATTGAAAGGGGTATGTAAATGCACCATCATCTTTGCGCCGATTTTATTCCCAGTATTCGAGAATAAGAAATTATACTCTAAAAACATCAACAACAAAATGAGGTTGTCTTTAACAATGAAAACATGAAAAAAGTATGCGAAAGGCTCGACTAAGTAAATAAATTTCTGTGATTGTGCCTAAACGCCTCAATTATTTCATACCGACACTCTCCATCTATTTAGGAGGATTGGCTTCTTTTTCTTTCGCTACCCTCCCCTCCTCCCCTCCTCCCCTATACCCCTTGACTCATGACAGCGCCCACTTTCCCCATTTATCTCTCTTCCCTCGCATGCCCTCGCCTTTACTGCTTACCAGAAGACGTTGAAGTTGTGCGGAGAAGCTCGACGAGTTTGCTACTCTGACCGCTTTGCTGAAGCCACTCCAAAAAGAGGCCATGGACTTTACTCCGAAGACTCTCCGCCAAGTCCTGTCTACCTTCCTCCTCTAGCCGTTTATACGCGCCTTGCAATTCGTTCGAAACGTCTTGGAAACATTGCAGACGATGGATTAGTGCATTGAGGTACGGCTCAGGTAGCGTGCACGGGTTGGCGCGGGTCGTCATCGTTTCCATACTCGTCTGCGCGGCGGTGGGAAAGCAAACCGGCGTGAACTTTTCGGGCGGCAGAAGGTACTGCCGCGATGGCAATCCCACATTCCACAAGTTTAGCAGAGGGTTTATGCCAGACACCGCCAGATCCCTCTCCAACGTGGCGTAATGCGAGTTGTACGGCGCGAAGCGCACATTCTGAAGCGAGTTCGAGCTCCCACTCTCTGCCACCAGCAAAGGTGGGGTATTCGTACACACAAAGAGATTGACATCTATGCAATTGCTAACGATAATGGCACCACAAAGAGCCGAAATATTGCAGTTTTGGCAGTGATCTACACACAAGACGCTGTTTACGGGACCTAGCGCGATTGTGCAGTTTCTCAGGTTTGAGAGACGCGTAGCCGGAAGCGCTGATGCGATATAAACAGAGCACTGCGAGCAGTCCTTGACGACATAAGTGGACGAAAGCATCTGCAAGACCCGATCTGGAACGCTATTCGGGCATAAGACTTGGTCACTAATATTCATGATCGTTATATTGTTGCTGAAGGGTTCCATCGGCAAGTTTTCAGAGCTGGTCTTGATAGCACCCGGGTAGGTCAGACGGGGGCGAATAAACTGTGATAGTATGGCGATATCTATCGATTTTTCACTCCATGGCCATAAAAAGCCTAAACTAGTTCCGAAAGGTTGCTCAACGTTCCCTACAAACTCCCGTAAAAGATACCTAAGCTCCAAAGCGTCGGCAATCGTGACTCGTCTTGAGCGGGTGGCAGTCACGGCTATGATATAGTCCTGAAGATACTGTCGAACGTGGTTGAAGACCACCTCTTGCGAGATGTTTCCAAGGGGCTGCCGAGGTGGGCGCTCAAGCAGGAGCTGCGTTAGCAAAAACAACATCAACCCTGGGAGGCTCACCATACGTGCGGTTGAGATCAGCGGCCACCGCAATTCGTCGACGGTGCCCCCCATTTTAAGAAGCTGCGCCTGATTATTTTCTTGGCGGTATTCCGCGATGGTTTTCAGTCCAGCATGGCTGCCGTAATAGGACGGGCTGCCCTGAAGGCAGCCGCCGCTGAGGGAGAAAAATACATCAAAAATGCTGTACGCCGTCAATTCCTGCAGCCCCAGGACATTAACCGCAGCTTCTTTCCAATTGGCCAGAGAAATAGAAGTGGCGTTCCCGCATTCTAGACGGAGCTTCATGATAGAGGAGGTTGTGAGACCGCTAGGCGGGTTCAACAGCAGCCCACAATGTTCAAAAAGAAGAGGATTAACACAAAAAACGATCTGATTCGAATTGTCCATACCACTTGTGCGATTTCCCAGTGGTGCTGTTGAATTAGCAGCAGCGGCGCCTCGCTTAAACATCTAAGCGAGTAGGAGAAAATATTTAGTTTAAATGTATTGCAAAGACAATTCTTCACACGTAGATAGCAGAAATAAGTGCACCGAACCGATGAAGGGAAAAGTTAGAAATGTCGAAGATGGGAGCTTCCTCTTCACAGTTTGCAGCGGTGCCTGTGGCTGTTATCCTCACTCGCCCGTTTTGTATTGGATAAGCTACCGTTGTGTCGCTAATATTTGAAAAATGATAATAAAGTGGATACTACTCTAAAATGTAGGACTCCTTGTGCTCCCTTCCAAAGAGTCCTTCTGCCCTCAAAGAAAGATGAAGCAATAAACACCTCATTCTCAGAAAATGGCGTATGAGGCGAAGTGTAAACAAATGGAAAAAGGAAAATAAAAACCGCAAGAAAACATTACATGCTATCTACAAGCACGAAATCACACGATTTCGCTAAGGCACATCTGTAGGGATGATTATTTCAATAAATAAAGATGATTTTTCTAAAAACTGATACCGATATTTTTACCAAGCTCTGTTTTTCGCCAATTTGTCTACCCCTTTCTTATCGTGCGTATTACCCAATTTTCACAAAATATATCATGACCTTATGGTCTTAAATGATGAGCATCGACGCTAAAATGTAAAATTAGTAAACTCTAAAGAATTCGTAAGAACAAGAAGCCAGTAAGAACTGAGTTTCATACATCCTTACTGAGGGAAATGCATACAAGTATACTCATTTAGTCAAGCTTTAGGGATCCCTTTTTCCTCCCCCTTCTTTCCTCTCGTTTGGTTATTCACCTAGTGATAGGTACTAATGCTTTCCTTTTTACTCGAAACAAAGGACAAATACTGAGTGAAATGAACGCATTGTTGTGAAACTATTAACTCCATGATGCAAACTATACTAGAATATAGATACATATATATATATATATATATATATATATGTATGTATATGTATATGTATATACTGTCGAAGACGCTAAAAAATACTTATTCCACTATACGGGGTTTTCTTTTTTTCTTTCTTCCGGTCGCTAAAGCTCATTTTTTGCCAAATACCTGGAGCAGCAGCGCAACGCCGAACCCCGTGGCCTCATCGTATGTGGCCGGCGACGCAAGGTCCACGTGCACCCATTCCCCTGTATAATTATTTGCCAAGTTATTCCCAATAAACTGTCCGGCGCAGCTGACCTGCGCGTTGGAACGTCTCGCGACGCTGTTTCGGTAGTCCGCGACCTCGCTTCGGAATTCCTGGTTGTGAAGCTCAGGGCAGTAGAGCACCGGAAAGCACATATTCCCGCACTCCCTTCCCGCCTCCACAAAGCGCCGCTCAATGGCCTCCGTGTTGGCGTAGATCGCGGCGTGGTGGATCCCCGTCGCGATGCCCTGGGCGCCCGTCAGGGTCGCCATGTCCACGATAACGCTCGGCGTGAATGGGAGCTCCGCGCTGGCGTGGAAGACGCCGTCGGATAACACAAGGCGGCCCTCCGCATCCGTGTTGTTGATCTCAATCGAGAGGCCCGACTTCATGAGAATGATGTCGTCGTTGCGCTGCGAGAGGGGGCCTACGGCGTTGTCGGCCAGGCATAAGATGCAGGACACCTCTACCGGCGTCTCGAGCCGCACCATCGCCAGAAAAGCACTAAAAATGGCAGCAGCCCCGCCCATGTCATGCTTCATGCCGATCATGCCATCACGAGACTTGAGGGACAAACCGCCCGTATCGTACACGACACCTTTGCCCACAAAGGCAATCTTATCCTCAGGGGCGATCCCGTCCTTTGGTTTGTACGAAAGAGTCACTAGCGCCGGGGGAAACTCGGCAGCCTTGCCGGTGCCATAAAGACCGCCGTAGCCCTTCTCTCGGAGCTCCTCGCCCATGATGATGTCCGCGTTGACGTTGTACCCTTCCGCCTTCAGCCGCTCCACGGAGCGGGCCGCGATCGCGGAGAATGTAAGGGTATCCAGGATGTTCGTCGGGGCGTCGGTGAGGCGCTGGCAAAGCTGAACGCTCGCCGCGGCGATCTCGAGCGCGGCGTAGGACCATCGCGTCGAGCTCAGGTGCACTCGCACCGGTAGTCCAACTTTCAGATACCCCCTATTCGCATTCCCGCATTTAGCCGAGAAGGAGCGGTTGCTCGCGCGCGCTACCACCGACGCGATGCAAAGTGCATAGTTGTCCGGCCCCACGTAGTAGACATCAAGCCCGCCCTCCGAAAAGGTCTCCTTGACCGCCGCTTTAATCATATTGTGGATGATATCGGGGCGGGCAGGGCAATTATGCCGCGAAGCGGTCGCCGGGACCTTCCCGATGAGAACGCGCTCACACTTTTTGATCTGGGCGGCGTAGATGGAGCCCACGGGCGCGGCCGCGACGGCCGCCACCAGGTCCTTCTCCTGCATGTACGGAAAGACCTTGGCAACCTCCTCCGTCTTCGCCAGGCTGGTCTCGCTGCCCAAGAGCAGCACCGTGGCATTCTCCGCGTTGGGCTGTTCGGGTGGAGACGGAAGGCCGCAGAAAGTGACGTTTGAGCGGTACCCCAAACAGCTTTCCGTAAACTCCTTTACATTCGAACCCCTGTCCACACAATTATTCAGCAGGAGGTTGTAGTCGGGAGACATCGATAGATAGATAGATATAGTTATTCGGTTTTGAGCTGTGCTCGATCAGGATAGTTCGAAATTAGTTTATTGAAATTTTTTTGTAGAAAAGGGGGTAGGAATTTTTAAAAGGTTAAAAGGTACGTATCGGAAGATAATAAAAAGAAAGGACATTTGTATACTATATATATATATATATATGTATATATATATATATATATATATATATACATATATAGATAGATAAATAGATAGATAGATAGATATTGGAATCCCATAAGGTACGATCATTATCTCACAAGTCCCTTTTTAGAAAAGTACGCAAATAAAGCACAGAGGATAATAATAATAATCAAACCTTTGTCGGGTGAAATAAAACAAACAGGTAAAAACAATAATGTCTTCTTTTCCCTTCCTTCATACATATTTTTATCTGCCTGTCAGCAATATTATATATAAGATATGAACCTTTTCCGTAATCACACACACAAAAAACACGCTCTTTAGTAGAGAATTAGGAAAAACGATGACTATAAACAAGGGAAATGAAAGATTCTTCGTAAAAAACTCATCAATTGACACTGTATAGATAGATAGATATGTATATGTATATATGGACTAAACAAATAAAATAATAAGAACGATGTGAATGAGAAAATTAAGCATTATCACTTCCCCCAACTGTGTGGCCACACCATCGAGCCAATGTGTCAACCACGACATCGATTGCGTATCCTAACTTCTCACGACGACTTGCAATAGCGTCGGTATCTGATTTTCTACGCAAAATGGGCTCAACTTCCACAAAATAAAGTCTATTCCACTCTAACAACACCTGATGAAGAGTATCTTTCAGCTTCGGATCACTTGGTGGGCCTACGTCGGAATTGACAGAGTTTATAAAACTTTCTACGTCGACCTTAGCCGTGAAGTTCCTTAGTAACGGTACAGGATCCATTAAAGTGTCGTTTCTGTCGGTTCCTTTTTCGCTGAAGCTCGGGTGACTGGCTTGCTGTGAGCGCCGATAACGCGCCGTTTGCAGAGCAAATTGCTCAACTTCCCGTATTTTGTCAAAGCTGTTGATGTTCTCATCCACCGTGCAATAATAGCATGACGATGGCTGCCCACTTAAGGCATCCCCACTAGACTGGTGTACGTTGTAGAAATCGGTGCCAGTGCTCTCATCCCCGAGTTCTACACTTGATGAAAACGGCCAAGAGGCATCATCAAAGTATTCCATTGCACAGAGAAGCCCCTCTTGGCATTCTGCGCCGGGGCTCTCCTGTACAAGCTCACGAACCATACTAAGCAACGAGTCAAAAAACATAGCAGCAGCACCGCCGGCTTCATTGTATGTGATATCTCGCCCAGAAAGCTCTGTAGTACTGTAGAAAGAAATAAAAAGGGAATGGTGCACTATGCGAATAAAAGCGCGGTTACCAGCGGGCCCGAGAACCCATACCGCTTCCTGCCAAAAATGATGATCGCCTGGAATGAAAACTGTCTTTTTTTCAGGTGGTGGCATTGGCTCCCGCTGGAGCGATTCGACTTTACTTGGGTCTAATGGCTTACATGGATGGTTACCAGTGCCGCTCAAATCATCCAACGGTGTGTACGGTGCGTCAGCCTCAACCTGACGTTGCTGCGCAGGCCCGATATAGACGGCGCGAGCCGTCGTGTACGCCAAACGGCAGATTAGTTTGGGGAAAAAGTTTAGCGGGACCATATTAAAAGTGAAGCGGTAGAACGGCCCGGTTAACAACCTCGGTAGGTACTCAATCACCGCCGGTGAGGCGCGATGGAAAAAGTTAGTCGGTAAGAGAAAAAAATTCTCGAGCCTAAGGTCGAGCTCTTCTGGATCCCAGTTTTCCTCGCCAACCCTGTCGCTGACGCCGTTCACAATCTCCTTTTTTTGCTCGATCGTGGGAGATGAGAAAGAGGGCGAAAAACATACCCTGCTGCCCATTATAATGTAGTCACAGCACTGCAGAAGATCCAAGATTTCATGCTTACTGGGCCGTTCCTTGTCCTTTTCCTGGAACAGCCTACTCATCAGCGCGTCAAACACCTTTATTGTAATGATGCCCTTCGACAGCAAACAGTATTGATCCGCCGCGATGGCGTCTACCCAGCTGAAGGGTACCACCCCTATTTCCTGGAAGCTCCTCATGAGGTCAGAAGCACACAGCGCCATCAAGTCTGGGTCTCCTTCCGAGATGGGTCCACAACACGCGATGCATGTCAGCAGTCTCAAGTACCAGTCAACATCAACGATGACAAACTTGCGCATCTTTGTGTGGCGAAACCGGTGTTGAAGAATGCCAGCGTGCGCCAGGAGCTGCGTGTGGACATGCAGGTCGTTCTTTTGACTGTAGCGACGATCTACCGACTTGGCTCGATTTTTGTAATCACTCAAGGAGATACACCACCTACCCGTTGTCGTGCGTAAATTCAGCACCATCGCTCGAAGTTTCTCGCACCGAAGCGGAATGCGGCCATTCAGAAAGTCGATATCGTTTTTGCATCGATGGAGGGCATGGTCGCCCATCCAGTTCAGGAGGTCCGTGATGGTGCGCATCTTGGCAAACCCGGCAGAAAAGACCTTTCGATTCACGTTGTCTACAGCAAAACGAGCTACAATAGTCGGACGAAGCTCCGGATTGGGCTGAAGAAGCTGGAAAAAGTTGTGTACCTGTTGCCCCATACCCTCCAAGATAGCATAGAGATCCTGCTCAGAATGCTTACACTTGTCAAGATGCGTGGCCACAAGCACCACGGAGGCATCGCGATGGTCACTATTGCACAAGATGAACTCGAGAATCTGGTCGAACATCGGCAGCGACGGGTTCTCGTTGGTCAAGGAAATGCACAGCATATACGTGACACGACGGGTCGGGAGATGGTCTTGTAGGATCGAAAAACAGGTCAGCCCGCTGAGCTCCGTGAAAAGAAGCTCGATATTCTCGGAACCCTCCACAGTGAGCTGGGATCGGCGAATTCCCCAGGTCGGTCTCACCCTAAGTCGATCCTTCTTGAGAAAGAAATACCAACGATTGGGTATTTTGAGATTCTCCTGCAATGCTGTCTTCCCACCCCGGACGGGGCCTAAAAAAACGAAGTTATGACGCCCAATGAACCGTTCCGGGTCAAACTCGAATGTTCCTGAGTTCGGTGCCCCGGAAGACGGTGCGATGGCTGCGCCTTTTAAAACGATGGGCATCCCTTTCCCTGCATGAGTTTCCGAAGGGAACCTTACGGAGGCGCGATTGACTGTGAAGCGCGGCACCACCCGACCTTCAAGAACGCCAACCGTGTGATCCGGAGACCGGCTGCGGGTTCCCACCACGCGAGAGCTTGACGGTAGCCTCCTAGCCCCCGGCAACCGCGCGGAGGCGGCGAAAAGATGAGGCTCGGAGGATGGCGACTTCGTCTCGTCCAAGTCAGACCCTGCGGGGGCGAAGAGCTGGTTCGGCCTGATAAGTGCTCCGAGCTGGAGGACGGGGACCGCGGGCCGGCGGGCGGGACCCGCGGCGGACGGGGAGGCCAGGGCATACCCCGGGCTCTCGGCATCCGCGCCGGGTTCGGTGGCCAAGGAGCCACAGGAGGTGGGAGAGGAAGAGGCGCGCAGGAGGTTCGAGGTCCGCGAGGTGTCAGGGTCCTTCGCGTTTGAGCCCTCCCTGTTTGAGAGAGAGTCACGGTAGGTACGCAAGACTGGCCGGGTGCGGGCCTTCAGGGTCGGTGAGCTCATCGGCACCCGCTTCGCGGTCGAACCCGTAGAAAACGGGGCTCCGCTCACGCCACGCTCTGGAGTGGAGGCATCCAGGAACGCGGTGGTTTGGCCATACAGTGGGCGCCGGCCCCTCCCCGTCATCGGCGTCAGCGCAGGATCGACAAACTTCAGCTGTGGTCCTTCCGATCCCAGCGAAATAACGTCCCCACTCTGTAAGATAACCAGATCTTTCGAATCGTCGTCATCGCAAGCTGGCACCCCCAGAAGATTTCCGTTAATATAGGTTTCGTGAGGGGCGCATGGCTGCAGGGCAAAGGAACCACCGGATCGTGCGCATAAAATACAGTGTGGAGCTCCAAGCAAGGGAGGCAGTGCTCCCGGTCCTTCAATGTAGTCATTGGTCGAAAGTACTATAAACTGTCGACGACTCTTGGATTTATCGGCCTTGGTTATTCGCTTAAACTCAGGAAGGGGCTTGTTAGTCTTGAAGTCAAAGCACTCGCTGGGTTCCGTGTCGCCATCAAGTTGGACCAAATTATCGGCGGGGTCGCTGCCATTATCGGAGTACTCATACCCATCTTTTGCCTCCAACGCATGATTGGAGTAATCACCGAGAAGAATTTCGGATCCGACGAGATGCGCCACCACCCACCCGCCCACCCCATCCAAGTTTAACAAATAAGGATCATTGCGATTGATGCGCACAGTGGACTGCTCCTTGTACGCCTGCAAAACCGACGCCACCTCCTGCTCGCGCTCTGCATTGGTTGCGGTCAGCTGCTTCATAATCGCCTCCATCTTTTCCACCTCGGATTTTAGAATGTCGACGTCCTGCGATTCCTGCTCGTTGTAGTAGTTGTCAGAGAAGAGGCTTTGAGAGCCACCGGTGGCCTCGCTGTCAGCGTCTTTCGCCGCTGCGCCGGATAACGAGGTGCGCTCGGAGCCCTCTCCCGATGATGGAGCCCGGCTCGAGCCGCTGGAGTGATCATCATTCTCCAAATTTGTACGCCGATCGATCGAGGTATCGCTCGCCAACGCAGCGGCATCCACATACGCGCGGCGGAGGTTAGCCCCAGCCCCAGCGGTGGCCATCGCGGGCTGTTCCGCGATGGAGAGGTGGGGCAGATCTCGCTCTTGGAGAATCCGTATTTTCTCCCGCAGCCGCGTCACCTCATCCTCCAGTTCACGAATGCGCTTGTCGGAAGCGGTTTCGTTGATAAATGCACGCGTTACGATGGACTTCGCGCGATCGGCGTAGCGCAGCGTACTTAGCGTCTCCCCGTAGTTCGCCGTCGCGGGGCTGACAGTCGAAAGCATGAATGTCTTGCTATTCCCGCCGAGCGATTCTCGAAGCAGAAAGGTCAGTGTAGAGTCTCGGTATGGCACGTGCTTGCTCTGGTTTTTGCGACTGTTTTCAGCCAAGGTGCTAATAACAAGGCCAAGCGTGGAAAGAGATTTGTTGATCTGTGCGCCTTCCTTGAGCGTTTCGCCCTCTGCACCTGTCGACTTCGCGCGTTCGCTACCCGCCAAATCCACCAAATTGATCTTCGCGCACAGCTCCGTGGTCGTGTTCACCCCGCCTTTCCGCACACTCTTTCGCATCTGAATTAACTGGAGCGCGAAGACCGCGTGAGAGCGGCTCGAAACATCGTTCATACCCGTCGCCGCCGTATGGCGGTTCCGGTTGCCCGCGCGCATAAGCTCTATTATCTGACCTGTGTGGCTGACTGGAACCTCCTTCAAGCCCTCCACGTATACGCCAAGGGATGGGTGTTGCCTCACTTTCAGGTTGTTCGAACTCCCGTCGGTATGCAGCAGGCATCTAACCTTCTCGCGATATATTTCGATATAGCTAACATATACCACGATATCCAGCTCCGGTGGCATATTTTCACTGGAATGACTTTTTAGGGCATCGTTTTCGGCACCAGACTGCTTCATTCTAGCAAGTTCATCCCGCACCCGTTGTACCTCGAGCGCATTGGCGCGCTTCCTCTCAGCAATTTGGCTGAACAAGTTCTCGCATATGCGTGGGATTAGGCCCGGGGCCGAGTCCATCTGGCGACCGCCCTCCGGCCCCATCATGCAGTAGCTCTTTCCACTCCCAGTCTGGCCGTAGGCAAAGACGCAGGTGTTGAAGCCCTTAAAACTAGACTCTAGCATTGGTCTGCCAATGTCATTGTACACCGCCTCCTGCCCCTCCTCCGGTGCGTAAACGTGGTCGAAGGAGAAAATTCGCGAGCTGCAGTGCGATGCCCCCCCCTCTTCCTGCGGGTGTGCATCCTTCCTCGCATTCGACCCCTCAAGTCCTTGTTCGAATATCTGCACGGTTGTGCCGTTTGTGAACTGCAGGCAATGCGTGGATTGCAGCTTCAACTCGCGTGAGACAAGGGGTCTGGCGCGCACGCAAACGGTAATAGTACCATCCTCGAACATAGCCTTTGGAGTGCTACCCAATCCTTGTGAAGCCATCAATAAAAATCCTATTAATTGATCGTTATAACTAAAAGTGTGTATTGCGCCAAAAAAGAAGTGTTCTCTCGGAAGCTTTACTACAAGGATAATACTAAGAAAAGGAAAACTAGCGTAAGTAAAAGAGGCAAAAAAAAAAAGATACGATAAGGATCCTCGTAAATAAAAATAATTTTGTTTAGAACACATGACAAAAACTGCTTCCTTTCTCCGTGTGGCTCCCAGGCTATCAAAAATGCTCCTCATTCTCTTACTTCTACACATAAGGGGTAAAAAAAGGAATTTACAATATGTAAAAATTACACAAACTCAACAGGAACTTCAAAAAGGGGAGTTCCTGTAGGAAGCTATTTCAATTTCGGCTTGAATCGCTCGGCGTGACGTCTCCCAAGAGAATCATACAATAACAACCGTAGTGCAAAATCAAACTAGCTACTTGGCTGATTGATTGAATAATGAAAAAAAAGCTACCACCCCGCCTCTCCCTCCCTCCCTCCCTTTATGGACGCGGCTTTCCGTACGCGCATGTCACTTTCCCCGCACGTTTTGCAAGGCTGAGGGGGCCGTTATCGTCGTGGTTGGGGTCACCACTCGCCTCCTTTTGTTCGCGTGATGTATGCGGATCTCTGTTTACCTTTATGAGGAACGCGTTCCGGCCTAAACAGCTTCCCATGAAATACATCCCTTTAGGAAGGATTTGGCAAAGCTACTTTTCAGGTGCAACAGGTGATAAGAAGGCCGATGAACGGGCCATCATTGTAGTCGAGGCAGCTTGGAAAGACTATCCGGGAAGCTATTGGAATCTACTGATAAGCTTACTAATAGAGTTCTCAACACTAAATTGGGGGCGGGAACAACTAGCGAAGAAGTTGTGGCCATAAAGAAGCGAATCAACAATGAATAGCCCAGAAAGATAAGAAAAAAACAATGTTATTGCCACTGCTAACCTCCTTTACAACTTAATCTCAAACCTGCACTGCAAAAGATAACCTCGCCAAGGGATCAAAATATTCTGGGGTGACAATTCATACATTATTTTACTTTTTTATTATTCGCGACTTGCTGAAGAGGGAAGAAATATGTTTCACATATAGATTCATTTCCCTAATAGTAAAAATATGCAATAATAAATATATCACATTATTTTTTTTTGCACACAAAAAAAACTCAGCACGACTGGCTTTCTATAAAAAGGGTCTTTTCCTCAATCCATATATTTAAAAAGTAAAAACAGCAAACTTGAGACCCGACAGAGACAAAATTAGGGAAAAAGGTCACCAAGATCGCCATTACTTCTGTGCATAAAGCCGCGTCCACTCACGCGCCGTATCTAACGCACCGGACTCATCTCTCTTCCAGTGATCGGCTACATCATTCGCTAACGGATCATCCGGGTTGGGACTGCTCATGAGAATCTGAATAGACAAGAGAACTTTGTTGATAAGCAGCGCGGGCGACCACTTGTCCTTGATGATATCCAAACAAATCCGGCCAATCTTATCTACATTAGGGTGGTATATTTTCGTAAGAAAGCGAACCTTTGGCGGTACCATCGGATAATCCTCTGGCAAGAAAAGTTCGAGGTGAAAGATACCCCCTTCATAGCAGCTCTGAGGAGGGCCGCGGATAATGACCTTGAAATAGCGGGGATTATCTTTCGTCGGCGTCGCCGAGATGCCGGGTGGACACTCACGGTGAAGCTTTTCAGTCTCCTTCACGATGCGCGTCGTTAAAGCCATATTGTGAGTCTGATTATAGATACTCTAATGGTTGTAATTGTCCTTTATGTATATGGAGGAAAAAAAACTTCCCCTCCAAGGTTCTCAAAAGTTTTTTGGGTGTGGTATCTTTGATCACTTGTTGATAACAGGATGTGATAAACATACACACAAAAAAAAAGGGTGAAAGTGAATGATTATGACGCATAAAAGTAGATCTTATCGCATATTTTCCAGGCATGTGTAAATGTGAAAAAAAAAATACAAAAAAAAGGGTAAATCGTTTAGGAGTTATTACAGTTCATTTTTCCAGTCGACAACTTTATATAATCAAGGGAGTTCAATTTCATAAAACTCAGGTTTGTTACACTTGCTGAAATAATCCGAAAAAAAATTATATATCAATACTGATGCATAGACTCCGAAACTAACATTTCACACTGAGAAGGAAGAATTTATTCTATTCATTTACAACTATTACTAAATTACTAACCGATAATCAGAAGGAAGCGTATGAAGAAACACTTATTTCAGAATACCACCTCGAAAACGAATTCAATATTCAATTAAGATATTGTGAGGTGTAAAGATAAAAAAAAAAGAAGATCTAAAATAGATACCTGAGTTAAGTAGTGCACTAAATGTGCACGGATGTTTACACAGTGAAGAAGAAAAAAGAAAAAAAAAGAAGGGAGGAGTTGCAAACATCATTTGTTTGTCTTGCTCCACACCCTTGCATGAAAAGATATTCTGCTCTCAAGCGCCATCAAGAGACCTGGGTGCATCTGGGCCCATCGCCAACGCGAGGGGAGGAGGTCCGCTCAGTTCCTATCCTCGAGGTAGCGCGCGACGAGATGCTGACGGAGGTGTTCCGGGTTCAGCCTCTCCCCCGTCGCCCGCTCCACGAGCTCCTCGGTGGCGTAGAGGCAGCCGTGGTCCCAAATCTTCTCCTTCTGCTTCGCGAGGATGGGCGCGAGGTCGCCGGTCCGGAGGCATTCCACGACCCTCTCCTCGCCGAGCTCCCCGCGGATGCTCGCCATGAGCTGCGCCGCGAGCAGCGCGCCGAGGACGTAGGTCGGGAAGTAGCCAATGGAGCCGAGCGACCAGTGGATGTCCTGCAGGCAGCCGAGGTCGTCCCGGCCGGCGGTCTCGAGGCCGAGGTACGCGCGCATCTTCGCCTCCCACACGCGCGGGATCTCCTCGGGCGCGAGGGCGCCGTCCACGAGGTCGCGCTCGATCTCGTATCGCAGGATGACGTGCAGGGGGTAGCTCACCTCGTCCGCGGAGACGCGAATGAAGCCGGGCTTCACGGCCCGCACGACGCGCGTGAGGTTCGCGAGCGAGAAGGCCGGCTGTGCGCCGAGCGCGGCCTCGAGACGGGGCTGCAGAAACGCAATAAACGGCCGCGCGCGCGAGAGCTGGAACTCGGCGAAGAGGGACTGGCTCTCGTGCACGCCGAGGGAGCGGGCCTTGCAGACGGGCTGCGTGATCATGGCGCGCGGCCCGACGTTCTGCTCGTACTTGGCATGCCCGGTCTCGTGGATGACGGCGTGCAGGGAGTGCATCGGGTCGTTCTCGGAGTAGTTCGTCGTGATGCGGCTGTCCTCCTTGCACATCCCCGTGAAGGGGTGCGCGCTGGCATCCAGCCGCCCGGAATCGAAGTCGAACTTCCACACGCGCATCATATCCTTCCCGAGGGCCTCCTGCTTCGCCACGGGAAAGGGGCCCGTGAAGGGGATGATGGGGTCCATCGATTCCTGCTTCTTGACAATATCCTTGAGCAGCTGCGGTAGCCACGATTTGATCTGGCCGAAAATCTCGTCCAGTCGGGCGGTTGTAATACCCGGCTCGTAGAGATTCATGAGGGCTTCATACGGAGTGAGCGAAGAACCTGCCGCCAAATAGGTTCCTTCCTCGCGGGCAAGCAGGACAAGTTCCTTTAATATAGGTAAGAAGTCCGAGAATTTATTCTCACTGCGGCTTTTTTTCCAGACACTGTGGGCAGCGGTGGTGAGTTTCTCCTTTCGCGCTATGAAATCTTCCGATAAGGAGTTCATTTGCTTCCAAAATTGCGTCATTTCACGAAGATTCGCTCTCTGAAGAACAGAAAGCTTATCTTGCGCGGCGGCGGATTCATTGATCCACTTCTTCACGTCAGGCGCTGTAATGTACTGAAATTCAATTTGCTTCAAAGTAGCAATAGCCTCCCCGCGAGCCTCCTCGCCTTTAGGAGGCATATACGTGTTCATATCCCAT
>MJCC01000001.1:691901-705245 GCA_001766655.1 Phytomonas francai
GCCGCCCCCGCAAAGCGCGGGAGGGCCGCGCAGAAAAACGCCGCGCGGCCGCCGAGCGCGGCGCGCTCGAGGAGCTTCCGGAAGACGACGAGGTGCCGCCGCGAGGGCCGGCCGGGCGCGAGCGCCTCGAGCGCCGCGACCGCCGCCAAATCGGGCGCCTCGAGCGCGAGGAGGTGCGTCTGCGCGGCGCGCATCGCCTTCGCGGCGATCAGCTCGTCCGCGGCCGCGTACTCGGCGAGCAGGCGCTCGCAGAGCTCGAAAAGCGGGCGCTGGTGGTGCCGCAGGAGGCCCTGCGAGAGGTGCGGCAGGCAGCCGGAGAGGATCGCGAGAAGGTACGGCACCTGCCGCCGCTCCGCCGACCGCGAGAGCGCCGTGAAGGCGCCCATGTAAAGCGATAGCGGGGTCAGCGGCTCGCCGAGGGCCGCGATCGCCGACGTCAGGCCGTCCTGCACCGCACGCAGCGTCGGGCGATCGAAATCGCGCCGCGTCTTCTTGTTCCGCCTCCGCTGAATCTCGTCCACTTTGGCCTTCTTCGCCGCATGCTTGGTCTCCTCGAGCGCCTGCTTCTTCTTCGCCCACACCACGCGTTTCGCCTCCATGATCTGCTTGCGGCTCAGGTTGAGCCCTTTTGTCCGCCGCAGTTTCACGGGAGCCCGGTCCCTGCGACTCGTTTTTAATCCAACCATTTTTTCCCCTCTTAGCTCCTACTTCACTATTAACGACCTACGATGAAACCAAACCTACACGCGCAAGAAGAAAGGGGGAAAAAAGGCTCTAGGGTGGGCTACAAACGAGGAAGCCGATTGAAAAGGGGCTCAGCTATCGTTCCCTCTCTTCTATCGGTGTGCATTAAAGAAAGAAAAAAAAGACGTGCGTCAATTCTTTTAGGTGCCCATTTGGTTTCCTTCCTCGATACACTGGAGAATTCTCCCTTTTAACTGGCGTCCATCTTCCTAGAGAAAAGTTCCATACATACAGGGTGCAGCGATATCCATAACAAAGATGGAAGATAGATAGAGAGAGAGAGAGCTTATCTTGAGTCTAACGCAAGAGGGAAGGTTGTCCTTTATGGAAAGAGGCCCCCTTACCCCCGAAATATTAGATTTTCGCCGCACCGTGCTCGATGTTGATGGATGAATCGATTAAAACGATGTCCTCCGAACCGCAAATCAAGCGCTCGATTAAAAACTCCGCATACGGCGCGAGACCCTCGCCCTGGTACGAAACGAGCGGGGAAATCTCGACCGAGCGCTTCTCGCCGCGGAGCATCGCGAGGGCATTTTCGCGATCCCGCGGGGTTCGACTCCCCAACGCGGGGCGATCCGCCCTGGCGAGCAGCGCCGCCGCCCAACGCGTATGGAGCCTCAACAAAAGCCGCGCCGCCGTCGTGGGCGTATCGGCGGCGGCCGGCGAGCCCTCCGCGTTTTTGATTGGCGCGAACTCGTCCTCGCGGTCGACCTGCAGGATGCGGAAGCCGTCCTCCTCGCGATCCCCGTGAACGCAGTCGCGGGAGTGGCGAAACATGTCGAAAATAAAGGCCTCGAGTTTGACGCCCATCACCGGGCCGTCCATCGTGGGGATGCGCTTGCGGGCGGCGTGGTAGAAAACCGACGAGGCCGCCCGGGCCGCGGCGTGGGCGAGGAAGGCCACCGAGCACGCATGGCAGGCGATGTTCGCGCAGCGAAAGCGTAAGTCGCCGGAAAGAGGATCCCGCTCGACGGCGCGCGCGGCGCCAAGCTCCGTGTACTCGATCACGCCCCACGCCTTCTCCACCTTCGCGAAGACCCCCACACGCTCCTCCGGATGCGTCTTTACGGTCGTCTTCACCACGACATGGGCGCTCGTATCGAGGGCGTAGCCGTAAAAAAGAGGATCCGCTATCTTCGCGAGCAGGTTATCGACGCTGAATATTTGGACGTACCGCACCCCCACACGTCGGAGTCGGTCCAGAACGCTTTCCTCGGAGACCGCTCGATCATTCGCCCTCGGCGGAAGGTGCGCATGGCTCCCGCCATCGCCCCGACGTAGGGGAGGGCGCAAAAGACTCTGGTAGACGCCGCCATTGCCGCCCGGGGAGAGGCACATCTGATACGGCGATGCCATCAAAATCTTCCCGCTAGCCTCCTCATAGCACGGCAACATGCTTTGCGCGAAAAAAACCACCTGCTCCTCTTTTAGCCCGAACCAATTGTTCGCCAAAAAGAACCTTTGCGTCTCCTCGGAGTTTTCTTCGGAAACCATAATCAGGACCTGTATCAGGGGCCCCTCGGTAGCGCCGCTTTTTCCCTTTTCGATCTCCTCGCATTCATTGGTGGGGCTCGCACTGCTGGTGGCCACCATCGAGCTCAGCTCTTGCACGCGCCGGACCTTTTCACAGTGAAACTGAAAAAGAGACTTTCTCTCGCGAAGTAATTCGCAGCTAAAGAGCCCTTTCGGAGTTGAAATCCCAAGCCGAGTGCCGCTTCCGCCGGAAAGCAGAAGCACCGCGGTCTCCCCCCTCGCGATCGCCGCGAGCCCAAGGCTCTCTAAACGGCTAATCTCCCCTGGGTTCGTGGATCTCACCGCGTCGAGGGTGAAAATACTCTCGCGGGGGGGGGGCTCCACATCCTTTTGCGCCTTCCTTTCTGCCAAATTCCCGCCGTCATCATCCAGCGCTGCCAGGCTCTCTCGCAAAACGGTGTTTAAGTGGCGGAAGTCAAGGCCCGAATGCAAGATCTGGCGGCGGAGTATGGACCGCTCCTCCAGTGTAAGAGTATCATAGTGCTCAATGAGGTGCTCCTGTCCAGAACCGTTGAGAAGCTGCAATAATTCGGATCTCTCCATCTTTGTCCTACGTCGACGAATTTATTTTGCTTCTTACCTCTTTTTCCTTTTTTCACTTCCACTATTCTCTCCCTTTGTGTGAGATATTCGCTAACTGCATTAAGATTCTTTTTTTGGGGGGGAGGGAGGGGGAAAGCGTTGGAAAAGCAGCGCGGGGGCATTTCTAGACAGGAAATTTAGTAAATTCAGAATTCCAATTCCAATTGCGTGCGTGCGTGTGCGTCTATGTTTAGTGCCGAGGAAAATGAAGAAGTATCTCAATATAAGGGCTTCTAACTCCAACCTCTCTTCACCCCTTTCCTCGTTCGCCCTACTAACCCCCCAGCACCCCAATCGTTTAGCCCTCGACGAGTTCACACCGTGGCGGGCGGGGCCATCCACCGCGCGTAATCGTCGACTCGGGCGTCGGTGGTAAACCCGCTTTCATCCAGCAGACGCCCCTCAAACGGGCGAAAATCCCCCAGCCGACGCACGATCCTCTTCACCCCCTCCTCCTCCTCTTCTTCTTCGCCTTCGTTGCCGTCCGCGGGGGGCCGCCCGAGGCAGCGCTTGAGCTCCGCGCGCACGAAGTCGTCGAGCAGCGTGGCGGCCACGTTCACCTTCTGCCTGTTCACGCGCCGGAGGTCCTCCTCGTGGAACTCGAGCGCGATCCGATGCAGCGTCCCCGCGAGCTGATGGACGAGCCTCTCCAATTCGCGCCTTTTTTCCCCCTTTTCCCCCTCCCCGTCCGACGGGAGGACGACGTAGAGCAGACAGCCCACGTGCGCGTCCTGCGTGATGAGGGCGATGAAGTGGGGGAGGGTGGGGAGGTGGGCCGGGAGGCCGTGGACGCCCTCCACCGCGCGCTCGAGGCCCGCCATCTCGGCCGCGTCGAAGCCGACGCGAAAGAGGTCCGCCGCGGCCGCGTCGTAGAGCCGAAGGGCCTCGAGGCCGCGGCGCTGGAGGCGGTCGCGGACCTCGGCGCGCACCGCGCGCGGGTTCAAATAACTCCAGTCCGAGAAGGAAACGTAGCCGTCGGGCGGCCCCCCCCCGCCCTCCCCGCGCAGGAGTCGCTGAAAGCCGACCAAATCCTCGCGGTGGTGGCGCTGCTGAAGCCGGCGGAGGTCGCCGGCGCGGCCGTCGAGCGCCGTCGAGAGGCCGTACCCGACGCCCGCGAGGTTCAGATGCCGGCGCCGCTCCGCGATGAGGCTCGCGAGGGAGAGGACGTCGCCGTCGCGATCCCAACGCGGGCCGCCGCGGGGCTTCGCCGAGGCCGCAGGAGGGCCCCCGCGGCCGCTCCCCGACTGCATCGCCGCCTCCTCCGCGTACGGCCGCGTTAAAAAGGCGTGCGCGTTGGGGAACTTCACGAAGGGGTTCTCGGAGACCATCAGATTGAGCTCGCCGAAGACCAAAATCGTCAGCAACGGCAGGTTCTCCTCGCAGCGCCAGAGGCATTCGATCGGGGGGTACCGCCGCGGCGCCCGGATCGCGAAATCCCCGCTCCCGCTCCCGCCCCCGCCGCCCTCGAGGCTCGCGCGGACCTCCTTGTCGGGCTTCGGCGGCGGGTTCGAAAAGAGCAGCTCCGCCGCGTTCGGCTCGCGGCAGCAGCGCAGAACGACGTGCCCCTCCACCGCGTTCTCGACGTAGTACCGCCGGACGAGGTAGACGAAGTAGAGGTAGTCCTCCTCGGAGGGCGTACGCGGCGGCGAGGCCCCTCCCGGCGGCCTTTCTTCCTCGCGGCGGCCGAGGACGGTCCGCGCGACGGCGTCGAAGATGTAGTCGAAGCTGTCGGGGTAGCCGCGGCGCCGCTCGCCGAGGATCGCGCGGTAAAGCAGCGCCTTATCCCAGACCTCGGCGGCGTCGAAGGCGCGGTCGAGGACGACCCCCTTCGCGAGCTCGACGAGGTGGAAGCGGCGCGCGCGGTCGAGGTGGATCGCGGGGAACTGCGGCTGGCGCTCGAGGAGGTCGACGAGGCCCTGCGCCTTCGCCGCGGCCTCGAGCGCGCGCTGGGCCTCCCCGCGCTTCGCCGCCCCGACGAGCCGGCGGCGGGAGTGCGGGGGGCGTAAAACGCGCCCGCCCTCGCCCTCGCCCTCGCCCTCCCCGCCTTCGCCCGCCCGCCGCCGGGCGTCGTAATGGCGGAGTTTGGATTGGTAGCCGCGGTAGAGCCAGTCGAGGTAGTCGGGGGAGTAGCCCACCCGCATCGGGCCGGGGTTCGTGATCAGCCGCGTGAACTCCTCCGGATTCCGCGCCCGGCGCTCCTCCGCGAGGCTCTCGGAGAAGTCGTGAATCGGGTTAAACTGCCCGCGCGAGGTGATCCCGCGGGAGAGCGGGAAACCGGCAAAGGCGGACACGCGACGAAACATCCTACGCCCCGCCGCTTCCCCCTTTCCGGACTAAAAGACACCTTCGGTGCGCTATAAAATGAAGGAAACCACAATAATAATAATAATAGTGCGACGCGCTAGACTGCGAGGAAACTACAACGGAAGCGAATCGGTAGCGATATCTGTCTTCCTTTATGCTATGTCTTCAGCCCCCCTTTCCCGCTGAGTCTCTAAAGTTTAAATGGGGTGGTAAAGAAAGTGGTACTGGCGACAGAGAAAAGTGGTGGTAATTTTCCATACATACACACATCTACGAAAAAAAAAGAATACAATAAACGCCCCCGTCCTCCTCTCCGTCCCATTCTGCCTACCGTGCTGAAAGGCTCAGAGCACCAGGAAAATGTGCTTCTCTAAGATTAAAACCGATTTTTAGCAACAGAAAGTGGTGTACATGAATAACAGTTCTTTCTATACATAAATCACCAGAGGGTAAATATCCTTTGAAAGTATCCATCTCCTAATAAACGACCTCCCTCCCTCCCCCTCAACAACAACACTGGCAAGGCCAAGTGGACAAAAAAAGAATGCACCAGAGGCCGCCCTCGTCTAAATGCTTCTCATTCCGCCTTGTCAGTTCTCCCCCCTCTCCCCTAATGCCGCATTAGATAATAAAGGCAACATTGTGGTTGATCGTCCCATTGCCGATGTAGATGTTGCCGTGCGTTCCGGTCTCCGGAACGTGAAAAAAGACGGAGCCTGGGAATCGCGCATTGCGCCCAACAACGAGGTTGTAAAGCGGATCGTACTGCAATCGCCATAGATTCGCCGGGATGTCTTCGGCGATATTCGTAAAAAACGCATCTATGCTGATATTCTCAAACATCTCCTCCAAAGGCATCTTCCCAGGCTGCATGTTGGCGAGCCGCCGGTAGGGGTTCGGCGCGCAGATGTGGTAATAATTCCTCAACGCTAAGGCCCCTTCGGGGGTGCGCGGGAGCCCACGAAAGGCGACGTTGAGTTTAATCTCCGGGTGGAGGCCATTTTGGCGTTCGCTCAGGAAAAACGCGCCGCGGGGGGCGACCCGGCAGTGGTAGTCGTGCTCCTCGACAAAGAGCGCGATCCGGAGCGATTCCTTGTAGCTTCTCGAGACGCCCTCGTGGGGCGTGTTCACGCGGTACTCGTAGGCGGGGTCCCCCATAAACGTTCCGCGGATCTCGCGCAGGAGGCCGTACTTGAACACCTCCTGCTCCATCGGGGTGCTCCCGATGTGGGAAACCCCGCTCAGCAGCGATGAGGTCGTCCCGATCAGCGTGAAGGTCAGGCCCTCGTCAATGCTGTAGAAGAGCTCGGGCTCGGCGACGAGGTCGTCGTCGAAGGCCTGTGCGAGGATGTAGTTCGCTTTATGGCCGAAGATCTTCCCCCAGACCCGCACATTGCGGCGCTTCGTTTGGGTTGTCAGCAGCGGTAGCGAGGTCGTCAGCGCGACCCGCTCGTTAAGCGAGAATAAATAGCCCGTCGGGTGCGTATATGAGAAGACCTCTTGCATCGAGAAATCGTGATAGATAGAGAATACTTGTAATACGTATATATCACTCTAATAGAGGTGCGTCCTAGGGGTAGTAGATGGATGGGTTATATATATATATATATATATATATATAACACACGTGTGTGTGAGAAGGAGTTCTCACGCGGATGAGGTGGTGCGGTGAAACCAAAATCCGGTGCCACCCAAGGGTCGCAAAGCGATACTATTCAATATACCTTCAAAGGGCTAGAAGAAAATAATCCATTAGAGAAGAAGAAAAAAGGGTGAAACACAAACTCGTGGAAAGCGCGAAGAGGGAAAAAGTTCGCATTCACACAGACTATACTATCACAAGTATGTAGTAGGAATACGCACCTTACCCAGCCCCCGTATTAATCCAGTAAAGTGTTAATATTGGTCTTTCACCATAAACCTTCAGGCAAAGGCGACTTCTCTAGAATGACGTGATGGCCTAACAGAGAGAAATGTAACGAAAAAGGTTGATCCTGGCCTATAGGCATTGAACTTGGGCTCAACCAAACAGCAGAAAGGGAAAATGCATCAAAACAACAGCATTCTGTTCTGTGAATATCTCAAACAAGTCAACCTCTAGAATGAGGAACCGACGGGTATGAAAATTTTCGGGTAAATCCAGTGAATGGAGATGACAATTTTCACATCCCCATGCAAAAATCGCTTTGAGGAAGGGATTTTAATTCACATCGATGCATCTTTTTGATTTAAAAAAAAGGAGGGAAAAGTGGGTGGGTGGGGAGGGAGGAGGCGAAACCCATGCAAGTGGACGTCTTTCGACATACCTGGCAGCAACTCCAAGCTAAGTTGTTTAGATTTCTAGAATAACGATTAGGTAGAATTCCAATCCCGGATACCTTTTCTTGAAATGACAAAGCACGCCTCGCTGTAAGGTTGCGTTGGAGATTTCAATAGACGAGCAACCCGATGCTGAACAGCTGCCAGCAATGCTCCTTCTCCTCCTCCTCCCCTTCCCTCTGGAAGTCCGGGCGAAGAATAATTGAATACTGTATCCTCTGGGCAGAGTCTAAAATGTATTGGGGAAGACAGCGACGACGTGGAAGATAAAAGATCATTTGCTTCGCGTCCCCCGCTTTTTTTCACAGAAGAAGCCCCGCACGTGCCCAGAGAGGGTGATGAAAAGGGGAGATTGTAGTGGTGATGGCTAAGGAGAATTCGTGTCGTTGGTTGGCATCCCCAGGCATCCCCTAAAGAAGGTATTAAAATGCTTTGAAAGGCATTGCCGCCGTCATTCCTATCAAAAGATTTTGCCGCTTTCATTCGTATCGTACGACTCGTGAGGTGGTTGCTCACGACCACGGCGAGGCGGTAGCGCGCCGCGTACGCCTGCAGCCTCTCCCCGCAGGTAAAAAGCAAACGAGCGCGCTGCCAGGGCGGAAGTCCGATCACCTCCCCATGATCAACGCAACGATCGTGAGAAACTCTGCGCAAAGCACTCTCTCCCTTTTCTTCTTCCTCTTCCTCCAGCGACACTAACTCCGCTCCGCGAAACGGCGAAGCAATTGAATCGATGAGAATCATCGAAAGCTTCTCCTCCCGCACCCACGTCGGGAGAGAATAAATCACCGCCATGAAGGTGGTGACGTCGATGACGTGCAGGTAGTACACGCGATCGAGCACTTGCGAAACCGTGAAATTCTCCCCCACCGCGCGCAATCGGCGCACCTCATCCGGAAGCGCGCTCGATAAAGTTCTCCGCGAAGGAGGCCTTGGTCGCTCTTCCGGTAAAAAAGCACCCGCTGCAGAGGTGTTAGGCGAGAAAGTGGTCTCATCTCTTCGAAAAGGCCCCTTCTCCGCCTCGGAGCATGAGGAGGAAGAGGTTGCGGGGGGAATTGGAGGGGTTCGACTCCGGCTCCTCCTCTTCTTCGTCGCCCCCCCTGGCTCCGTCTCCGCCCCCTCCGTGGAATGTTCAGGCCGCGGCCGCGGCCGGCGGCGTCCGTCCACCCCTGCCGCCCTCTCGTGGGCGAGGACGCCGCGCCGGAGTGCCGCGACGGCCGCCCGCGCGATCTCGCCGAGGCGGTCGCGCGTGAAGCCGCCCTCGGTGTCGACCCACAAGCAGCGCCCGCCGAGCCCGCCCACGGCCGGCGGAAGCGCGCAGTCCACGGCGAGCTGCAGGAGCAGCTGCGTCTTTCCTGCCCCGGGCGCCCCGCTGAGCTCCGTCAGCGACCCCACCGCCACCCCCCCGCCGAGCAGCGCGTCCAGCCGCGCGCTGAAGGTCGTCACGTGGCGCGCCCCCCCTCCCTCTCTTCCCTCTCTTCCCTCCCTTTCTCCCCTTTCTTCCCCTCTTTCCCTTTCTTCTCCTCCCCCCGCGCCCTTGTGACCGGCGCGGCCCAACTCAGCCAAGGAACGGATCCGCGCCCCCCCCCCCCCCCCNCACGGGGCCTCGAGGCCGTGCAATTCTTCCCCTCCCTCCTTTTCCTCCTTCTTTTTCGCCGTTTCCTCGCCCTCCTTGTCCTCCGCCTCGGCCCTGTTGGGGCCGGCGTGCGCGCGGGCCGCCGCGGCCGCCTCCGCGCGGTCGGCCGCCGTCAGCGACGCCCACCCCGCCGGCCCCCCCCCGGCGACGGACGACAGGAGCTGCGCGACGTAGAGGATCCCGGCGTTCTGGAGCTTGGACTTTAAAGACGGGCGCAAGAACTCGCACGTCTCGATTAACATCTCATGGCAGAAACCCCGCAAGGCGAACAGTGAATCTCCCACACCACGAGGAGGAGGGAGGGGTAAAGATGCGTGAAAATGCTCGTAATTGACGTGCCTTTTTCGGTACCCTGCACCCTATCGGACTGCTTTGCTTCGTCAAAAAGAATAAAAAATGAGCAAAGGGAGATGGAAAATAAACTTCGGACGGTATAATAGGCACCATGAACAGTAAACAAAAAGGAATATAGCGTTGAAATCAATTACTTAACGGGGGATGAATTCTATACGTGCGCTTAAATTCAAAGAATAAAACATAAACGCATCTCTGGCCCCTTACTAAGACGCAATCAAAAATTAAAGGCCGATGAAACCAGTGATTTTGGTAGCGGCCAGGGCCCTTCTTTTGAACGAAGACTGCTTACCTGAATTAGAGAACAAATGTGCATCTGATTGAACAAGGGATTAGCTTGCTTCCAGCCGTCCGATTGCTTAACAGCTCGAATTTTGTTTTCTTCTATCATGTGTGACGGCTCCCCGTTCTCTATACCAACAGGAGAGGATACACAGCAATCGGTTAAAAATGTAAATTTCAAACGATTATTATCCTCCCCAGGAAAAGGAAGCATATCCGTGGAAACGATCGGGCGAAAACACTTGCTAATATCGTTTGTGATGCACTGGCGACGTATTAAATGCTCCGCGAGTGTACGATAGAGAAGCTGAAGCCCAAAGAAGGCGCAAGCTGAAATCGGAAACGCAAAACCAGGTTTTTCACCTGCAACCCCGCTAGAATTTATATTCAACCTATCTGATTTAGTAGAATGACATTGCGGCATCAAGCATGGTAACGCCACGCTGCATACTAGTAGGCGGTTAAGGGCAACGTAGTCTTCGGCAGCTGCTAACTCTGCCGCCAACGCTACCCGCCAGGCGAAGAGACGCACTCCTTCTTCCTCTTTCGCTTGTCGGCTTCGTTCTGTTTCCCCCTCACCCCGTGGGGATCGCACAAGTGGTATCCCCATCTCCGAGGCCTCTCCTTTTGAATTGAAATCACTCATGTGGCCAAGAGTGTTCTCAGCGTTTTCGGGCTCGCTGAAAGTTGTTTTCGTGACGCCGGATTCTACAAGAAGGGCTCCCCACCAGCGGTGAACTGCCCCTGCCGCCGTCGCGGCATCGCTTGCGAGAACGGCATAGAGCAGTACGGCGGCATGGATGAACATCCCATCCCACTCCTCCTCCTCTTCCTTTTCTTCCTTCACCTCCCTCTCCACCCCATTCTTCTCTTTCTCTTCCTTGCCGCAATCGAAGAAATCGCCCAACTCCGGGCCTCTTTCCCTGTCGTGCTGCTGCCTAACGTACGCGCGGAAAATATCATACGTCAAGGCGCCGTAGCCGCTATACGAGGTTGAAGACATCAAAAAAGACTGAACTTTTCGTCCCTCGTAACCCATAACGGGCGAGGATTCCATTTCAGACGAGTTCGGCAACGCAAAGTACAGCCCCGTGGCGAAAGAAAGGCTCCCGGTGAGGAGCTCTATATCCGCAAGAAGAATGGCTATAAAGATTGACCACAGCCAAACCCGTCGTGCTAGACAAAGAGCCTCCAGATAAGGGGCTTTTAAGCAATTTAAACTGCAAATATTCCCACTAATGGAAGAAAGAGAAGTGAAAAAGCTAACGGTTTCTGAATTTTTGTCTGCATTACAGAGACCGCTCAGATTCCTTCGTGAGTGGTCTGTCTCTGTTGGTTTACTATGCAAGAAAGTACTAAGGTGTTGAAGTAGCTCCTGTTTAATCGCCTTGATTTGACTTAATAGACGCTCCGCTAAATCACATCCTTTTCGCCCGAGCATCTCCTCTTCCATATCAGGCGATTCCAAAACTGATTTCAAAAAGGACTTCCATTGTAATTTCAGATCTTTAAAGGAAAGGTCAAGCATGCGGACTGAGCGAATATCCTTCGGCATAGTCCGCGTATATGGACGTCGCAAGACGGCAACATCTACTGAAGAGCTTTTCATATATATATATATATATATATATGTATAAGTTTATCAATTTATCTACTTAAAAGTTTTGAACTGGGAAAAATCCATATCGTGAAATCAAAAAACTCCTCCACCTCCCTACCTTCGAGACTGAATGAGGGCCGTGTCCTAATAAAAAAGGAAACAGGAGGAAATATCAGGTAAATGATGATTTTCCTATTTATTCTCTCTTTCTCTCCCATTACATTTTTTCACCTCCACATGCACGGTAAAGCGCTGCAGAGTAGAAATTAATACTAAAGGCAATAATAACCTAGACTATTGCTCGTTTAGCTAGAAATCTGCACTATACTTTATATGTCGATAAACTAACACATCTAAATGTCAGGCAAGTATTGATAACAGACATTCATATTCAGAACACTTTTACATACAGAAGCATTACATAAACCCTACTATGATTACATAGGCGCGGAAGAAAGATCAAAGGCATGGAAAATAATACACAATCTAGACGATTTGTAATATTTTCCTAACAATGATAAAGGAAAAGACTAAGCCTATAGGGATAACCTATGATACATCAAACCTATACACATGTTTGAGTTTTAAAAAGACTCATCAAGGCCAAGCAAAACTCATCAAAATACAGACGCTCTTTTTCACGGAAGTCGTAGCGTGCTATCGCATCTTCAGCACGCGCCCGCGCCGCCTCCTCACGCGCCTCTTTCTTAGCAGCATCGTGCTTATTAAGCATTCTCCCAAATGCACTATCCGCTGGTAAGGAATCCAACACATCCGCAGGTGGAGTATTTCTCCCTCGCTTAACAACAGATTTCGAATCCGCAGTGGGCGGTGAATTGGCTCCGAATGTTTCTGCCGAAAGTATCAGTGCTGTGAGCTCCGTAGCGGTTAAATATTCATCATCCTCCGTTAGAATCTTTCGCCCTTGACGCCGCGTAGCGACTTGTACGAGAGAATCAAAAATCTCCTTTGAAATCTGCTCATCCATCTCGCCGTCGGAGTTAAAAAGTTTTGAGATTGAATTCGGCGTGCAGGTCGTCGCCCAAGTCGGGTCATTCGTCTTTAGGTGCACGGCTTTCTTCAGAAGTTCCTCCGAGCGGTCGGGTAAGATGACATCGGAGGAGTAAATATAGTTTGATTCAGGGAAGTAGACCTGTTTTCTGGGAGGTTTCGCCGTTACGTTTTTCCCTAAAGAAGGAACCTTTTCTTTCGTCGGAATCGTGGAGGGAGAGGGGGAGGAGGCGGAGTCAGGGTCCTCTGTCTCTGTATCCGCTTTTTGTTGTGAAAGCATCTCCTCAAACGCTTCCTTCTGCTCCACCATCTGCTTTGCGATCTCGGCTGAGACTCTCTGGGAGCCCTCAGCGTCTTTTCGAATCCCCTCCACGATCATTCGCTGCTGCTTGAGTTCGTGCAGGGCCTGCGCCCAACTCTCCAATGCCGCCTCCGTCGTCTCCACGACGCTAACTCGACTTAACATCGCCGACGACGTTGCGGCCCACTTGCAATAGCAGGATTCAAACTCATTATACTCCTTCTGGAGCTTCGAATCGACCCCGCCAGCGTTCAACCCGGCGAGCGATTCATCCATGATCACCTGATCGAGCGCTGTCAGCACGCGATCGAGAAAGGTCTGCCAAACGGAGCGAATATGCCTCGCGGCGATTTCGCGCTCCTCGTCGGGGGACAGGTTAACCGGATCGTGCATCGACAACCCCGCGGTGTCGACCTTTCCGTCCCCAAAGGCCCTCCAGTGGTCGATCACGTTCCCCGCCCTCGCCTCGCGGAGGTGGGAGCAGTTGTGGATGGAGACCAGGCACTGGTTCGGGTTCCGCGTCGAGCCGACGGCGGTGTAGACCGTCCACGAGGACGCCAGGTACTGCGCCCCGAGCACGCCGAAGGGTGAGCGGTTGGCCTCCGCCGGGGCGCAGGGCAGGTGCTCCAGCACGACCTCGACGCGGAAGGCGTCGTGCCGGACCGCCGCGAGCCG
>MJCC01000001.1:709708-754660 GCA_001766655.1 Phytomonas francai
GGCCGGCCTCCACGGCCGGGAGCCGCGCGTGCAGCCCCGCCGCCCCCCACGCCCCCCGCGCGAGCTCGCGGACGGCAAAGCGGAGCGCGAGGACCTGCCAGAGCCGCCCCCGCCGCGAGGACGCGAAGGAGGTCGAGGCCTCCGGCGGGCCGTCAAGAAGGCCGTAGAGGGCGTCGACGACGGCGCCCGCCGAGGGCCCGCCGCGGCCCCCGGCCGCACTCGGGCTGTCCACCATCCCGACGTCCGCGCGCGCGCGGGGGGCGGCGGCGGGGGAGAAGTGCGTGTGGTAGGCGCCCCCCGCGGGGTCGGGCGGCGGGAGGTCCGCGAGGGAGTCCTCGCCGGGCGGCGCGCCGCCCGCGTCCGACGAGCCCCGCCGGCGCGCCTGCCGGAGGTGCCAGCCCACCGTCGGGGGGATAAAGTGCGCGTGCTGCCGGGGGCCCCCGCCCTCCGCCGCGTTCGCGGGGAAGGCGGGCCAGGGCAGCCCGCTCCGCTCCATCAGCCGCCGCCGCAGCGCGTCGGGGTCGCTGAGGCTGTAGAGCAGCAGCCAGTCCCGGAACTTGTGCAGAAAGACCTGCACGACGGCCATCTGGTCCGCCATGAGCTTCATATCGCTGAGGATGCAGCCGTAGACCGCGACGAGCGCGGTACGGCTTCGCTGGCTCTCCTCCTCCGATACGTCGAAGTGAATGTTGTTGATCTTGCGCTCCTGAATCGTCTGCATGAGGTTCGCGATCACCTCATGCTCCGCTTGGAGGGCATTCAGCGCCCGCTTCGTCGTGTCCTCGATGCTTTTGTTGGATCCGAAGGACTGTGGGGTGAGCGCCGTCTTGGCTTCGGTGATGGCGATAGCCGTCATCGCCCGCGATCCGGCGGCGGGGAGGGCCTCGCTCGGTGAGGACGCATGCAGGGCGGCGTTCCCCTCCGAAAACTTCTCGATAAGCAGCGCGTGGCTGAGCGTGAGCAGCCAATGCTCTGATTCGTTGAAGAACTCCTGGTACATGTATTTCTCCTCGGGAGAAAGATGGCAGCTCGTGGCAACCGTAATAGCCCCCACGGGAAGTCGCTCGCGGTAGGTGTGGCTTTTCGAGTGCATCCGGCGCTGCTCGAGCGCGACAACGCTTTTTCGATCGGTCTCGAGAATATTCGCCGCCTCGCTGAAAGTAAGCTTCGCCAAACACGCGTCCATCTCCGCGGTGGTAATCGGAAGGGGCTCGTCCTTTTCGCTGAGCACGTACTCCAGCTCATCTTTAGCATTCCAAAGACAACTGATGGAATGCGATAACACCCAGCGATGAAAAGCCTCCAGCGAGCTCACCTCCCACGCAAGCTCAGCGAATTCACGGCAGTCGCTGAGAAATTCTACAGCCACCTCCCTCTGCTGACTTGTCGCTGCCCCTTCAGAACCCTTGACCGGAGCATACCCCTTCTTTTCCAGGTACCCGGCGAGTCCATTTTGAATCCGCATCACGCGTTTTTTCATGATGCCTACATCACGACTCACATCATAGGGCACCGGCGGTGGAATGTACGATGGAGGGGCCTCCTCGCACACTAAAAATGGGTAGTTCGCGGACTTGAGCAAAGTCAGCGTTGGCCTATCCACGGTGCGGCGGGTTGTAATGGCGGACGCGGGATCATCCTCAGAGGGGTCACAGGACCCAGCCCTTCTCTCCACAATATACGCATCATGCAGCATTTTGCGTAAATTCTGGAGCTCCCCCACCTCCTTTTGAACCTTACTTTGAAGTATTAGTGACATCAAAGAAATGAAACGCAACGACTAATATTTATTTATTTATTTATTTATGTATGTATGTATGTATCCTTATACTTGTGTATGGGTATGTGCGTGTATGAAGAGGAGGATATTTGAACGCATATACTGTAGTATAAATGTTTCTACTTACGCCACTGATTTTTGGAGTAACTACACAACTATAATTACACCAACGTTATACTTGTAATGAGGCAAAATAAAAAAGGAAAGGGGTGAGATCTAATTTCCTTGTAATAAATACCGTTGTCAAGGGTCTTTTGATTACTTAGTATTTCCATTGAATATGTGTAACTTTAGAAGGTCGTTTTATGTGTTATAAATATTATTACCCAAACACAAACGGCTAATGGAAATTGGGAAAAAAAAAGACCAAACAGAACTCCGACCGTTGTCCGGGGGAAGACGCAAGCGCCCAGTAAAGACAAACTGCAATCCACATGTGTTGAGGTAGTTCAAGAATCTCTTATACCTAGAAAATAGAAAAGACGAACTAGCTCACGCATTTCACTAGTTTAACCAAAAAACGCTGCTAAGAAAAAAAAGAGATTAAGTCACGCGATACTGCTACTCTAAGTCCCTCTCTGAACGCCACCGCCCCGGCCTCCCGCTCTTCGGCGGCGTCCACCTCGTCCCCCGCCCCGGCGGGGTCGACGAGGTTGAGATGGTGGCTGTTTATCAGCCTGCGGACTAGCCATATTAGGATCGCCATCCAAAATCCCCTGGTTTTCCTGGGAATATAAACCAGATGGGTAACGAGCGGGGGGTTGGTAGTAGTGCTCATTACCGGGGTTCGCAAAACCGTGCATATGCGTATGGTGAACAGAGGAGAGGTGTGAAGGCGGAAAAGAATCTTGCATCGGTGGCGGCGCTGCATTGGGGTCCCCGTCAGGGATAGAGAAAAACCCGCTATCCAATCCATGCACTCCCATGGCAACACCACCGCTGCTTGACGTGTACATGACCTCATTTGGTGGAGCAAAGGACGATTGGAATTCATTTGTATTGGAGGGGTAACCGAATGCAAACGACTCCTGTGGGAAAGGAGGTGATGAAAATGGAACTTGCGGTGGCGAGGGCTGTGGTAATGGTCGTCGAAATTCTTTGTAGGGAAACTGACGATGCGAGGTCTGAGGTCCCCGTCTCGATTGAGTTTCCTGAATTTGAGAAGATCCAAGAATAGAAGCACCAGCAGGAGGAGTAGTGGGGTGGTGGGCACCAGAGGGCAATCTTGTCGCCTTATTTCCCCGACCAGAAGATAACACGGGTCCCGTTGGAAGCGTAGAGGATTCCCTCCTCTCTGTACTCGAGATTGCGTTAGGAAACGCTTTTACCAATACAGAAGAACTGCTAGGTGCTGTCAATATCGTAGGTTGGAAGGCTAACTTTTGCGAGTGTTTCACACCCTGATGCTCATCAGCCTCCAAGGGTTCTGAAAAATGCACAGACGAAGGGGGTGGTAAACACCCGAATTGCGCTGTATTCTGGAATGACGATGGCTTTGAGGGATCAGTGGCGTTTTGTTGAAGATTTGCGTCGAATGAAGAATTAAACTTGGGCGAGGGCCTCGAAACCTTAGTTGACGACTTTTGCAGTTCATGGGGTGACTTTGGCAAAATTTTATGACGTTGCCGCTTTCTAAGTTCATTTATAAAGGCCTCTACACTACGTCTTGCATCCGCCAGCGATGCCGGGCTCCAAAACCATCCAGGCGGGGAACCACCGTTGCTAAAGCCTATGCCACTGTCTATATCTCTCAATGAATTTGTCTGTGATCTGACTGCAGATTCATCTGCGTCATCATTAGCTTCGACACCAAGACCGACGTCAGACCCTGCGGTTTCGATGGGCGAGGTTACTAATGTGGGTAGTACCTTAGATGATCTTTCAACAGTACCAGCAGGAGAAAGGTAGTCGTGGTAAAGGAGGGCGATGGTGGGCTTCACAAGTTTCCGTAGCGCATCCAAGATAACCTGATCCCTGTCAAACATGCCGTCCTTAACATTCGTGAAGCGGGCAATTTTTGCTAAACACTCACGGTCCATACGGGCTATAAAATCTGTGCACTGTTTCGCCACATTCTGTCGCCTCGAGGAGACATTGTCGGTGCTGTCCGAGGGGGAATACGAGGCTGGGAGCGTCATCTTTCTCAGCAACATAAGGCCCTCCGCCAAAAGAGTAGTTAATTGCGGGTTCGTGATGTCAGAAAGTGAGCTAGTTGAAGTGACGGAATTGTCCCCAATTCTGCCATCAGCGGCGTCACCACAAACCAGATCTATAGATGGCGACATTCCTGTAGAGTCCTGAGCCTTCAGGAGTGTCTGGAGGGCTTTTAATACCAACACAAAGGTTTTCTCACCCATACCACTGGAAGTGGGCCCCGCCTCTCCCATCATAGTTGGCCAATAAACAACACTAGCCGCTCGATACGGCCCCTCTATGTCTCCTCGAGCATTATCACCCTGAGTGTCTAAACGTTTTTGTAAATTGGAGAGGAATGCCTCCATTTCAACCGAAGACGAAGACCTACTTGCGATGCTGGAAGTGCGATTTTCTGTCTCCGCGATTGGCAAGTTCCGCCGCCAGGTAAGCCGCCGAACCTCCTCTGGGTAAGGGTTCACTAAATACGAGTACCGAAAGCGCTTTTCAAGGTCTTCACTAGTTCGCCAGACAGTAATAAGTCGCTCCATCTCTGCAAAATCAAGTTGAAAGCGTAGTGTATTCTTATCCAGTTTCACCCTCTCTCCATTATCGATATCCTTGGGTGGCTCTGCCTCACCTGCATTGTGATCCTCGCTGGACTTCAAGGCTTTCCTTGCCAACGAGGAGAATAATTTAACTGAGTGTTCTGAACCATTTAAAAAAGCATTCACGTTTTCATTGGAGTTGTCTACGTTAAAATCCAAATAAACCCAACGCGGAGGTGCTGCTTTTTCCCCACCACCTTCATATCCCTCGTTAAGTCCCTTGAGAACGACATCCAAAAACAATTTTTTCCATGGACACCAATCGCGATGTCCGTTTAGGGAATCACGTACACTGAGTGGTATCGTGATGGTGAACGGACAACGCTGCTTGGAAATGGGAGGAGATTGATGCAATGGATTCGCCCCTGCCTCAGATGCAGAGGAGCAATCGCTACTGTATTGCTCATTTTGAACAAAATTTTCTGGTATCAGGTCAACCTCATCCACTTCGTGAAGATTTTCTCCTGTACTTTCTTCATCATCAAAATCTTTATAGTCCGGATTAGATTCATGGTTTGCATTTTCATTATCATGTGAATGTACATCATGCACCTTTCCGGTATATTCATTCTCACAATGACTATCTGCCCCAACTTCACCGGTGGGCTGCTCTGAGCAGGCACTGGATTGCACGGGTTCAGAAGTGCGCTCTTGAACAGTCTTTGGCAGGGCCTGCGTGGAAACCTCACGCCCCGAAGAGGCAGTACTATCGATACGGGCAGGTGGCTGCCCTCCACAGAAGCGACAGCAGAAAAACAAGCCCCCCATCAAGGCATGGACTTGCTCAGTATTTCCCTCTTCACCGCTCGTTTGATCCCTCTCCAGGTTATCCTCATTCGACAACCCCCCATGCTCCTGCACAGCGCCACACCAATCCGGAGCAGATAGGATCTCTTCCAAGGCTTCAACGGTGTCGTGACTATCGATTGAAGGGAGGTGCGTAGAGACCGCTCTCTGTCTCTCCAACACATAACCGTAGAGGTGGAGCAACAAGCACACATCCCACACGCGCCCCGCCCTCAACCCTAGGAAATCGGTCTCGCTCAACGTCGGGTCCACCGCCGCATGGGGGGGGCTTCCGCTTTCCTTGCGCAGCTCGGACCCTTCCCGGACTCGTTTCACGCCCAAACGAGAGACTGGGGGGAAAAACAGTCCGAGAATGCGCTCATTGGTATTGGAGCCTACGTACGCCAGCGGTGGTCGTGACTGTGACATGAGGCACCGAAAAGCCTCGTCCGTGTCCCGGCCCAGAAGGCTCGGCGGCGTTGCTCGGGGCAAAAGCAGCCTCGACCTTGGTTTGGGGCCGGGGGACGACGGAGCCCCCGCATGGTCCTGTGGCACGATGAGATTTACCGTCACGGCGGCACAGCGGGCGCGCACGACCATGGACTCCTCCAGCCTCAGCGTGCCATCCACGCCGAAGAACATTTGCGGGGGACGTCGGCCTTGCCACATACAGTTGTCGCAGTGCGCTCTTCGCAGCAAGCCGTCTAGGCATTTGGCGACGCGCGCGTTGTGGGTGACCACGCTTTCGGGATGATCGTGAGTTGGCATACGCCCCCCATCGTTCCCCTTGCCACTGGTGTACCCCTCGCCCTCACTGCAATCGTTTAGAATGATGGACGCGATGAAAGGTGCTTTGGATAAGCACGCAAGTGACACTACATCATCGTCTGAGAGAATAGTAACCTTCTGACAACAAGCAGCGACCACAGCGAGATGAATCTGAGATGAAATAGGCAACGCGGCAACACAATCCGGCGCGCGATTACTTCTCTTTTCTAAAGTGCTACGAGGATCCTCATGGGGAGCAAAGTGTGTAACCCATGCATGTGGCGCAAGGTTGGAAGAAGAAAGAAAAAAAATAGACGGTTGACTATATCCCAAAAAAGCGATGCCATCTTTTGAGATGTACCACTGTCGTACCCTAGAAAAGAAAGATTCGAGGCTAAGCATATGTGATACAAACCTTTAGGTGGGATTAAAAGACTACGTAAATTTTTAATTGATGTTATTTGCGTTTCTATATTGCCACCTTCTAGATTACATGGCACTAAAAACAGAAAATAAATAATGGAAAGCAACGGAAAAAGAGCGAAAGTAGAATCACACCTCAAAATATGGCAGTGTTGTCTGATTTTTTTATTCACAAAACGTCAGATCGAATAATATTTCCCCTTAGTTGATGATGTCTAAAAATCAGTGTACGTACAAAATAAAAACTGAGCTTTTTAAATATAAAAAAGGATATAGATACAATATATCAATCCAATTCCATTCAAAAAGAGGATTAACATAAAAAACAAAAGAGAGAAAGAGCTCCTTCCTGATAAATTGAAAGTAAAAAACAGTCCGTTATACTGACTTTCCCGTCGTCTTTTCCGCTTTGAGTACACAGTGTATATCCTTCTTCTTTGTAAGCAATTTAATAAATTGCTGTAAATTCCCTTATAAATGAATTTAGCACATTTCGTTCGCCATTAGATAGCTATTCAGAAGCTGCTTTGACCGTCTTCACCTTTTTGAACAAATTTTTAAAAAAATACACGAGTAATCATGGCCTATAATAAAATCTAAGTGCCTTCATTGATAACGTAGATATGATCTGACGAAACCTTGTAAACTATTTTGTCTTTTTTTTTTACTCAATGCAAACAACGCACGAATAGACACTATACCCATATAACATTAACTGTAATAAAATACTAATAATAAAAGTATCGCTGAACCATTTTTTACTTGATTAGAAAAAAAAAAACGACATCTCTGTAAATATAGCACCTCTACATAATTTTACCCCCTAATTTTCCTTCCTGATCCACAACACAAGACATCACTTGATATAAAATGATGAAAGACATATATAATTCGATAAAAACTAACGCTTCAAATGCACCCTACCCTCAGAAATAGGTTCAATTAAGTTAAGGAAAATGACACAAAAACTTAACTGCATTATTTCAACTCGAGCTCCACATTTAGCTTAGCGAAACTTACTAGTGCCTGCTTAAGGTAATATTACCCATTGGGTGCAGATATCAAAATAGCTTAATGCTCTTGTATTATATAGATATTCCTATAATAAAGAAAATTATTCCATCCACGTTTTGGTAGTTCTATATTTAATCGAAAGGGAAGCAAATGGCGACATTTATGCAAGGTGTTACAAAAGCTTTAGTATCTTTGTATTGCACTTCTCTATCGCTCCCACTAATATTAGATCATTTAGTACACCAGGCCTGTCTTAGATGCTCCCTCCGGGTTTGAATGACTGTGCACGGATTCCACAGGCTTTTCGGATGTACAAGACAAATTCATGCTGTTATGGCGTGAACCATTCAGCCTCTCCTGTGCTGCCGGGACCATCCTTTCACTCGCCGCCTTCGGAACCTTCCCGAAGCTTTCACTCTGGCGACTGCCCTGCGACCCAATCCGCGCCAGCGGTATGTGTACATGTTGCCTATCCTTCAAAGATACGCTGTTTTCCGCAACACCACTGTCGCGCACGGCCGAATTTACAGACTCGCGCGCTGATCCACGGACGACATGCATTGGGGGTTCAGGCTCTGGCACGCGTTCCTCAGCGTTAACAGGAGTTTTCTCTAGCATGAGCATACGGTTCCTGTGCCCCTCCATCAGCTGCGCGGCTGTCGGGATGTTGTCTACGCCGTAATGCTCCACATTCAGCTGGTTTAGAAGCATCTGTAAGTTTGCAGTGAGACTGGCGTTGCTTGAGTTGAGCTCCTTACATACCCGAATGTCACGGACGTTGCCAAGTTCTGCGTTCTTGATCTGAATGTTTAAGTTCTTCTCCATCCCAGCGGATTCCTTCTTTTCGTGTGCAATATCGGCAAGCAACCTACTCTTCAGTGTGCGGAACTTCTTTGCCTTCTCGCTCAGCAAGGCGATATCACCGATGTTTCCATCCACATGTTGGATGGTATCTTCGATACCATCCAGCATCTCCGGATCCACCTGCTGTTGGGTCTGTTTCTTGGATAAGTTCGAGGTACGCTCCTTAGCAGCGGAAGCTTTTTGCAATATCTTCTCCCGCTTGGAGTCCAGTTCTTGAGAATACGCGGCGACCTCCTTGTCGGAGCGTCTCCGGTCATCCTCCAAGAACTGTTGAATCTCGCCCGGCAACACCTTCTCGGCATACCCATAACCCGCAACGACGAAGTTCTCGAGGCGTTGCAGGCGAGCGGCAGTGTTATAGAGCTCAACGGCACCCTCCAGGCCTTCAATGTCCAGTGACAACGAGTCCTGCTCGTCTTTGTGGTGTTGGACCTCCTCTATCAGGTTCTTACGCTCCTCACGCAGAGTTTCCAGGGAAGGGAGGGTGGACGCGTCGAGGTTGTACTCCTCCATGATCATTCTTATACGATTCTCCTTCTCAGAGAGGTGATGCTCAGGATCTTTGCTACCCTCGGCCCCACGATGTTCGGACATTGGAGTCATGATATTGTGCCCGCTGGCAAGAGGAGTCCGCGATCCCCGAGAAGCATCGCCATGGGCAGGCGTCTTGTCACGAGCGGATGTCTGGGATCGCTGGGAAGCACCACCATGAACAGGTGACTTAGCGTGCAGGGATGTCTGGGATCGGTGGGAAGTACCACCATGAACAGGTGACTTAGCGTGCAGGGATGTCTGGGATCGGTGGGAAGTACCACCATGAACAGGTGACTTGTCGCGAGCGGATGTCTGGGATCGCTGGGAAGTACCACCATGAACAGGTGACTTGTCGCGAGCGGATGTCTGGGATCGTTGGGAAGTACCACCATGAACAGGTGGCTTGCCGTGCAGGGATGTCTGGGATTGGTGAGAAAGATCACCATGAATAGGTGACTTGTCGCGAGCGGATGCCTGGGATCGTTGGGAAGTACCACCATGAACAGGTGGCTTGCCGTGGAGGGATGTCTGGGATTGGTGGGAAAGATCACCATGAATAGGTGACTTGTCGCGAGCGGATGTCTGGGATCGTTGGGAAGTACCACCATGAACAGGTGGCTTGCCGTGGAGGGATGTCTGGGATCGGTGGGAGAGATCACCATTAATAGGTGACTTGTCGCGAGCGGATGTCTGGGATCGTTGGGAAGTACCACCATGAACAGGTGACTTGCCGTGCAGGGATGTCTGGGACTTTATTACTGGCATAGGCAAAGAAGCAGTTTTCGGTGTGGGAGGGAGTTTGTCTGCGGGCATAACTGGAAAGGAAGAATTAAATTCGCGGCGAGCATGCTCAACGGGTTGGTCAGACATATTTCTTTTTTTTTTTTAAGGAAACGAAAATAGTAAACAATTTTTTTTTCGAATGATGGCTTGTTTTCTTTCAAGAAGGAGAGGAAAAGGAGAGAGGTTAGATAGAAAAAAAAACTAGTCAAAGTGCGCATTCTAGAAGAATGAGCAAGCGGTTAGAAAACTAAGTCAATGATTAATCGTAAAGTGAGGAAATCATTTTTAAGTTTAATATATTGTGTTATTATTAAAATGGGAAAGGATAGAAATACCCCCCTCAATTCAAAATATTTTAAGAATTACATGATAACAAAGGTTAACATATATGTATTTTTGAAACTCCTAGGGCAATATCTGGGTAAAACAGTGCAAATTGCCTGGTTAACTTATCATCATTAGCGTTCCTTTTTACGAACCGGACAATTACCAACTCACGATGAATTGATATGAAGGCACATCATTTTCATAAAAAGTGAGATTTTGGTTCTGGGTAGTGATCGTAGGTACCTTCCATCTGATTTTAGGATGAGTGGTCTTTTTGGTGAGTGCAATTGATATACCTCCAAAATATCACTAAACTATTATCCATACAAACTAGTGTTCAGCTGCTCTTCCATCCTTTTTGTTTTGCCTCATTTTACAGATTCGAATTCATTACCTCTGGTCGACCTTGAGAACTTGCTAATTTTACGGCCTTCGATAGAGCCTCCGTAAATGTTTTGGAATCTACAAGTACAGCGCTTGAATTAGAATTCCAATTAGTCGATGCGGTAAAGGGCGGCACCTTAAGTTCATCCATGAAGAAGGTTAGGAAGACAGCAGCACCATCCTCCTCGTTTCCAACATAAGAGATGTTTTTGCACAAGCGATCGTCCATTAAAGCCCCACACCTTGTCAGTGCCGCCAAGAGCTCCTTGTACGATGGAGCTGGAGTGCCGTCTGGCATGCGCGGCTTCTCCCCGAGCTGCTCCAGCACCCGTGTCCGACCGAGGCGCCGTTCGATTCGCCGATACCTCTCCTCGCGCTGCGGCATCCTCTCGAACGAGATAAACCTCACGTTGCGGAAGACAGTGAGCCCGTAGTCCGTGGTGTGGGGGTTGTCCCCGAGGGCGATGACCTTCGAGCTGCAGACAGGCGGCAGCCCGGAGGGACTGCGGCGCAAAAGCGAATCCCCGGCCCCCGCCGTCTGCGCGAGAGGTCTATTCGGATTCCAATTTTCACCGAGAAGATACTGCACCACTGTGGATTTGTTGATCCCGAGTTTGGAGAAGACTACGCTGTTGGGCTGCGGCATGATATTGACCCCGATCCGAGCAAACTCGGGCATGGACTTCACAAAGTAACGAGAAAATAATCCGAGTGGAATACCAAGAACGATAAGCTGAGCAACATCGACGAGTGTAGAGTCCGATTCGTTGCTCCTTTTCCTCAAACATCCTGGATCGACACCGAGCGCATGTATCATGTGGGAAGCAAAGGCCTTTGCCCTTGAATCCATGGACCCCGCCACGTCCAGGGGGAGGTCTTTGAGAAGCAAAGACTTGACATTTTCGACCAGCAGCATCCGGTCCTCGTCTTCCTGCAGCTTACACTGGCCTGAGGACGCAGGTGAAACGCCAGAAAAGGCCTTGTCCTTGATACATTCGATGCGCAACATCCCCAGACAAATGAGGAGATCGGGGCGCGATCGGAAATAGCTCATTTTCCAGGAAACTGCCTCCTCATCCTTCTGCATCGCGGACAAAAAATCAGAGAAGTCTTTGCGGCTATAGGACGCCAACTTCTCGGTGCATCTATTTTCATGCACACACTGATAAACATCATCCAAATAACAAAATATCGCCCTCCACATCATCTGATAACGACGAGACAGTTGTAGAGAGGCAGCAACAACAACCGGTTCACCCCTAAGCAGGTCGGATATGTACCTTTCGTATAGCTTAGTTAGATAAGCCAAGAGTTTTTCGCTCACACCTCGGGAAATGCACGTTCCTTGTACGTAATTCACGGTGTCAGGACTCGCATTGCCGCCAACATTTCCGGTCTTGCTCTCAAGCTGCGGTGGTACCTGTGGTGCTTTGAAAGGCTTTACAAGATCAGTAGAATTATATACAGTGCAATGAGTGGAATTGACATAATCCTTCACGAGCTCTACTGAGTTGGTGCTACAGCGGTACAACGCGGCGCCGGAATATAAGCTCAAAAATAGTGACCCCTGAATGAGAGGCTCGGGCTTTTCATTATTCTTATTTGAGAAAGACGAAAGATCCTTGCCGGATCGGTAAGCATCGGAACTTGAAGCTGATGGGTCAAAAGCATAAGAATTGCTTGCCTTGTGCATGATCTGGTTACCGTTGTCACCTTTCTGAAGGCCTTTCTGAAAGTCACCCAAAGTGGTCTGTGCAAGGCATGGACGCAGAGGAAAATATACCTGGTCCATCGTGCGTAGATCTGCAGTGGTAACAATGCAAACGTTCCCGCCGTTCATCAGCCAGCGTTGAATAGGATGGAAACAAGGGCTTTGCGTGATTGACGGATATTTCCCATGCGCCTTGTGAGGGGTACTGATAAGAGTTCCATCTAAATCCGAAAGGAGCCAACAACCCGATAACATTAGCAAAAAAAGAGAATGCAGATCACTTTAACCCTCCCGAAAACGTTGATAACCAAATTCCTCAATAAGCGTCGATCCCTGACTTTTCAATGTTACTTTAAACTTGCTCACACGGAAACAAACAACCCAAGGATTACGTAATTTGTCAGACTTGCGATATTCCACGGACCGTTTTTGTAATTTTATACGTGAATCTTTCCCGCCAACTTGATTTTTTTTAAGTGTTACAAGTCGTTGTTCTTTTGAGAAAACCAATCTATCAAAGTTAACTTGAATCACCTCCTTCCTTTGTCCCTTTTCCTTTTTGTAGATGGCAAAGGCAAGAATATTTTGAAAAAATGGAAATAGTTTGCAAATGATATGTTATCGCCTTATCTAAACGAAATACCCACATCAATTTTCCCCCCTGTTGTGCCTTCAATGTAAGTAATTATTTTCATGGATGCCAATCACGTAGCATCATTAAAGACTAAGTAAAGAACAGAGATCATATAAAAGTACTTACAGGAAAAGTAATTCGGAGCAAAGGCGAAGATCCTATGAACCTTTCTGAAAACCTATTATCGAAAGACAAAGCAAGGGTAAAACCACATTACCCACCCCGTCCCTCTTCAAAGAAGAAGCTCTTCCCGTGTTAGCTATCCAATACAGTCAATCCTGTACATACTTGTCCAGCCCTAAGTAGCATGTTAATGCAAAACCATTATTACTATAGATTAGCTATTATTATGCGTAGAAACACTTTTTCCCAATGGTTAAAAAAGACACCACGTATGTAAAAAGAAGGTAAAGGGTATTGAAAATTTTGAAACACACTAGCTTGCTTCATCCTGCGCTGCCTTCGCTATACCGTCTATATCTCCCTTTTATCATCCAAAACATTTGTGCTATTCAGATTCTGCTGAGCCCGTTCTGTCTGGTAGCCGCGTGCGATACCGTATTTCCCTTCTTCCAGTGATGTCTGCACGGCTGTCTTTCCGAGGCATGGGTCTAACCCGACAAACGCACGTTCGTGAAGCCGTTGAAGGGCGCCGTGGGCTGCATGAGAAGACACACCCGCGGTCAAGGTCTCATTCCCCGCCACGCGAACCAGCGCCGCACTCTCAGCCCAGTCCCGTCGTCCTTTGATCCCCGAGTCATCACATTTCTCGGACTCGCGCTGCTTAAGCTCCTCCGCGACGGCGGCACGAAGCGGGGGCAGCACACAATCAAAGGCCGTACTGAAGGCCGCTGGAAGGCCGTATTGAGGGGAGAGTGGGTCGTGCGCCGTGAGCGCGATGAGCACCTCGGCCGGTGAGACCACCGGCTTTAGGTAATTATCGTCCCGCTCGGGGAAGTGGCAGCTACGGCTGTTCGGGCACGCCACAACGACGAAGCTGTCCACGGTGGATTCGAAATTGGCAAGCTTGAACTCGTTCAGGTGGCCAACGTAGATGATGTAGGCCCTTTTCCCGCAAAGTCTAAGTAGCTTGTGGAGAAGCATCGTGAGCTCGTAGTAGCCCGCGATAGCAAGGGAGGCGACAAGGATACCCACAGCGGAACTGGTGCGCACGACCTCAATGTTGAAATCACGCTGGCGTTGGCGGCGTTGGAATTGCTTTTCGGCTGCGGTGCAGACAGACGTCCAGAGAAGAGCTCGTAATGAGCTGTCATTGGAGGCCGTGCGAACCACCTCATCAACAAAGTGATCGACAGCCTCTGGGGAAGCTCCAGGGTTGAGTGCACCCGCTTGCCCGTCGATAACCTCCTTCGCGTAGGCCGCAGGGCTTAAGGGTGGTGCCGCTAGGCCGAAATTTTCATCCAGGACCGATAGCACCGGCGGCAGCCATCGCGTCTTGTCGTCACACGTGGGGCTCTGTTCTGTTAGGAAAAACTCACGCTCGGCCTCAGAGTAGTGAAATCTATTGTACTGGTGGACCCCTAGGAGATGCACTAAATGAGGGCCATTGCCGGGGCCTACATAGAGAAAGTACTGTACGGTGAAAGGAGCCACACGACTGTTAGCGGGCTCGGACTGTGAATGAAAAGGGAGACGCGGGAAGCGAACACCGTTAACGATCCACTCAGTCGAATCGCTTGACATGTCCTCCTGTAGTTCGCAGGAGCCAAGAAGGCGCGGCGTTGAATCCCCAGCGGGCCCGTTTATCGCATCATCGACATCCGAGTGAGGGGATTCAGCAATCTGGCGAATGTCGCAGTTCAAAAAGCGGCACCAAACCACAGAAACACCCCTCTCATCGTGCTCAGAACTACACCACTGCCTTTCCGCGGCTTCTAAAAGATTACGGACGGAGTGCGGTCCCACCACCACAAGCTGAGCCCTCATTTGAGGTGATTCCGCCAAGGAAGGAAGTCCGCCCCGCTGCGTACGCAGCTCATCCCATTCGCGAACGTTTTGTCGAAGCGCGCGGAGGACTCGATCGAGCACATTCACAATGAGGTTCACCGCCGCTGGATCTGCTTGGTGGCCTGAGATGGCTCGCAAGTCCGATGGGGCTTTCCCATCCTGCGCTAGGGCAATCTCGGGGGCGAGAAACGCCGGACGGCGTATGCAATGGAATCTAAACGGAGTGTGAAGGTAGATCACTGGTAGACGAGTCGAGCGGCTCATGCACGCATCTCCAAAATGTACAATGAGGTCACTCTGGTAGTGCTGAGCTGTGATCTCATCAACGCAGCAGCTCCCGAATGTTGAGTCCGCCAGAATAAAAAAACGAACGCCAGTGGGTGAATTAGGATTCAGTGTTTGGGTAGAATTATGATTCTTCAAAGACACTGGACGTGGTGCTGGTAGGGTAGCGGCAAGAGGTGTAAGGGTGGATACGGTAGAAGGGGCTGCTACAGAATTGAGACCTGGGGCAGCTGTGCCCTCCTTCCCCTCAACTATTCCATTCTGCACTTTTTGAGCCTCCATGAAACGTTCTTTAAGTCTTGAGTAGCGTGTATCATTTTGCAAACGCATCTCCAACTCCTGGGCCACCGCGGGCGCATCCTCAAGCAACTCATCTGGGAACTGCAGCGCGACGCGCATCATGGGGGCACCGGGTCCCTGAAGCTGAGAGGGACTAAGTAAGAACTCAAGGATCTCCTGGAGTTGCATGGAATCGGCAGCTGCTGAGGTAAAAAATCCCGTTTGTGTATCGTGGGTGCGACGCAGCCTACGATGGACTGTATTCATGGCCACCTCCATGGGTGCATCATGGTACATTGTCTATGAGTTATACCCTCAAATAAGATGATGAAACTATAGTACAGCAAGTTAAACCTATGCACACTTCCTGTGATACTTCCTCTTCCCTTTCTTGGGACTAAATCGAACAAATTGAGGCCATAACAAGAAATGCATAGCATAGAAGCAGGAATGCGTAGGAGGGAGGGGGGGGGGGGGGGGGGGGGGGGGAAGGATGTGATACAAAAAGGGAAAATGAAAACAATCATTAACGAGGGAGAGAGAAGAAGCCATGATCCCAGAAAAATTCTCTGAGGCGCGCTGAATACAAATTAATAAAAATTTATTAGAGAGAAAGATACAATCCTCCTGTTAGTCAATACTTTGTGTTAAATTAATCGGAAAAAAAAACAGAGGGCACAGGGTTCATCGGAATTAAATAGATATGCCTGTATCAAGGAAGAAATCACACCCAGACTAAAGCTCCTCCTCCATGTCACTTCCATTCGACTCCTCTTCAGCGTGATATCGATGGATCCATTTTTTCTTTCGATTCTGGGCATTGGCCGACGGTGCGCTCAGTCTAAGGTGGAACACAGGTAAACCATCCATCGTGATGCCGTGCGCCAGAGATGATATGAGCTGCGGGGCCTCCTCATCGTCAGCTGCGCCATCTTCGTCGGCTAAGCGACCTCGCAACGCCTTATAGTCACCGCTCGAGCGCATGAAAAGCTCGTCCACCTTGGGTGGATAGGTGTAGTACGCGATACGCCCATCATTCCAATCGTTCAAAATCATTTGAGCGGTGGCCTCCTCGTCGACCTGGCCTCCCTTGGTGAGTCGACCTCGGCGCAACCCTACAAGGTGAATAAACGACATGACATCATTCGGAGGGAAAGACCCGATGCCGTAGATCGCCGCGAGCGGGTGAACACCCGAATCCTTTAGCGTGTTGTGGTGGTGCGCGTCGTCGTCATCCGAGTCGATGACCTCTTGGACCGCCGTGCACCGCTCCAACAGGCGCTCGACAGGGGCGAATGGATTCGCGAGATCGGAAACGCGCACCGCGTTGCGCAGGATGACATCACCACTATCTTCTCCCGGGCTAACGATGCCCGGACAGTCCATGATGCGAATATCAGAACGCAGCTCCACCTCAGTGTTCCCCGTGGTGAATCCCGGCATATTGCCGACCCCCACCACATTTTTGCGCTTAAGGGCGTTGATGATAGAGCTCTTTCCGACGTTAGGGTAGCCAATCACGCCAACAACAATCGATTTGCGCTCCCCGGACTCCCCGCTGCGAGCCAAGGTGCGAAGCTGTTTGAATAGCTCATACACGTAGCGCTGCCCAGAAGCTCCACTCGCGGTAGCTGAGAATGGGATACAGGTGATGTTCTCCTGGGACTGAAAGTAGTGGATCCACATATCCACAACCTTCTTGGAAGGGAGCATATCTACCTTGTTGAGCACGATGACAATTTTCTTGCGATCCTCTCCATAGGTTGAGCGGATGTTTTGCTCGAGCTGAGTGAGTCGACAACCGAGCGGGTCGCGCGCGTCCACGATCTGGAGCAATACGTCGCAACTCTCAACCACTTGCTGAAACTTTTTGAAAAAACGCCTCAGGGAACGATTGGCGCCGCGGCGGTCCACCGAAACCCCATCCTCGTCCACCCAGTCATCCAAATCCCCATCCACCCCACCGCCATACAGCCGTGCGGGCGCCTCGTGGTCGTGCTGCTTTTCCGTCGAGCGCAAGGCAAGGGCGATCATCTCACGTCGCTGGTTTGCCAGCCGCTCCTCCTCCGATGACGCGTCTTGTGCAGGGGCCGGTCCTCCAAAACGGGCCGGCGTGGAGGAAAAGGCCTTTGAAGAGGAGCTGCCGCCTGATCCCAGGGGCTGCCGCAACGCGGAGCTGCTGCTGAGTGAATGCGTCTCTCCCCTATCCGGGGCACCCTTATTCTCGGTGGTACCCTTGGAATGGAGACTCAACAAACTGTGATTACGTTTCTCCACAGTTCGTGTCATCTTCTCCGCAATTCGTTTCAAATCGGGAATGCCAGGATCCTTAGAGAGAACTTTTTTTGTCGTAATTTGAGGTTGCCGCTGGCGATGCAGACGGCCGCCGCCGCCCCTGCCACTTTTCTTGGAGTGACCGCCCATTTAACTGAGAATTGATGTTGCTATTACCTTCAAGCGGGGAAAGAATGAACCGAAAACAACACTTCAATTGAACCTATTCTATTCAATCTGAGAACTCTTTTTGAAATTTCCTTTCCCCCCTTTAAAACAACTCCTTCAACACGCCCAACCGCATGGTTAAGCAATGAATGTAGAAATAAACGCGGAAAAAAGAGAAGTGGCACAGTGAATCTGAAGGATATATAATTGCCTCACGTGCATTAGCCCTCCCCCCTTTTCATAAAGCGAAACCACTTTGCGAAAAGTCAAGATCAGGAGGAGTTTTTCAAAAAGGAAAAAAAGAAACTCATTTTACACACTCCAATTTATCACTACTTCCTTATTATTATTGATAAATAGTCTGAATAATAGTAATATTACTTTTTAAAGCTTTTTAATAAGTCTTTATGTGAACGAAATATAGAAAAATAATCGGCAATCGGGTGAAAACAATAATAGTAATAAGATGTGAACTGTGAGAGTGTGGTAAGCAATAAGTAAATACTGTCAAATATTTTTTAAGTTTACCTCACACTGATGTTCATTCATTAGCCTTTTTTCTGTTCCTTGCGTATGCACTTTATATCTCTTTGATTACCAATACAGTAAGATTAATAATAGTTTAACTTAGTGTCACAGAACTTCTAAATATAAATAAAAAAGGTGAAACTCCCGAAAAGAACTGAAGTTTACAACTTTTCCACCCTTAAAAATTTATATGGAAAATTATGGACACTTTGTCTTTATCAAAATTCCTTGCACGCGATGAATAACACGTCCGGCACACTTACGCACACTTCTGTAAAGATCAATCTGGAAAGATAAGAAAAAAAATGCTACTGGTCAGCAGTCGGTTCCGGAACGCTCTCCACCATGCGCGACATGATGTTGTTCAGGCGCGAAACAATGGCCCGCGGGTCTTCCAGCAAGCCGGCGGCGATTACGGCATTGTCGAAAATTTGCTCACAGATCAGCCCCGCCGTCTCCACCGTCTCATTCGCCTCCGAGTGGGACATTGTATAGAGCTTGCGAATGAGCGAGTGCTGCGGGTTGATCTGGAGGTTGTACTTCGGCGGTGGCCCCGCCATTTGGCCGGTCATGCGGTAAATCTTACGCATCTGGGCGGACTCGTGGTCCGACAACACCGCCGGGCTGTCTCGCAGACGATCCGTCGCCTTCACAACACCAACGCGGCCGACCAGCCGCTTCGTAATAAAGTCGCAGAGCGACTTGACCTGCGCCTCACTTAGCTTCTTCGCCACACTAACATCCTCGGCCTTGTCGCCGAGCATCTTCTTCTTGTGCTGCACATAGCCGTCCATGCTGGCGTCGTACATTTCCACGTTCTGGAGCCTGTGCTTCGCATAGGTTTCAAGGTGCTGCATAACAAAATCGTCGATCGGCTCCGTGCAGATGAGCACTTCGAGGTCATGCTCCCGGTACTGCTCATAGTACGGCGACTGCAGCGCCATCTCCTTTGTGGGGCTCGTCAGGTAGTAAATGTTTGTCTGATTGGGCTGCATCCGGTCCCGGTATTCGTCAAGCGAGACGTATGGGTAGTCGATGTCCGATTTGGTCGTCTCGAACCGTAGAAGCTTAGCGAGATCCATCTTGTGCACCTGGTCGGTGCAGACGCCTTCCTTCAAGAAAGGACCATACTCCTTGATGAAACGCTCGTACTTGGTGTGATCTCGTTTGCTCTCCTCTTCAAACCAGCGGATAGCACGTTTCGTGAGGATGGTACTGAGCCGGCGCATCATGCTCCCGTCCTGTGTGTGCTCACGTGAAACGTTCAAAGGGATGGACTCGCAATCCACAGCCCCCTTCAGGAAGCGCAGCCAATCTGGGAGAAGGCCTTTGGGTTTGGATTGAATCAGTACGCGTCGCGAATACAAGTTAACACCACACTCCATGCGTCCGCCGCCGTACTTCTCTGTATGGGACTGAGGCACGTATAGCAGCGCCCGCACGTTCAAAGGGGCATCGATGGAATAATGCAAACGAAAGATGGGACTGTCATAACTACCCGAGATAAACTTATAAAAGTCGATATGCTCTTCATCAGAAACTTCGTTCTTGTCCTTTGTCCATAGTGCCTCTACGGTGTTCACCTTCCCGTCATTCAGTGTAATCCCATAGGAGACGAAGTTGCTGTACTTCTTCAGAACTCGTTCCACCACCTGTGGTGTACAGAAGGACAACTCCGTGTCCTTGATATCCAGCACAATCTTTGTGCCCTTTTCCACACCCTCGCACTCCGTGACTTTAAAGCTTCCCGTCCCGTCGGACTCCCATAGGTAGCCTTTGGAGCCTTTCTTGGCGCTGCGGCTGTACACTCGCACGTAGCGAGATACCATAAAGCAGGCGTAGAACCCGACACCGAATCGCCCAATAATGTTCTCCGCCGCGGACTTGCCGTTGTTCTGCAATTCGCGCACGAAGGCCTTGCTGCCAGAGCCGGCAATCGTGCCGAGATTCTCGATAAGCTCCTCCTTCGTCATCCCAATGCCCGTGTCCCGGATAACAAAGCGAGACTTGCTTTGATTGCACGTGAGGGCAATATGCGGGGCCTCATCGTCCGCCTCCCTCTCATATTCTGCATTACTAACCTCTAACAAGTGGCGCTTCTCCAGTGCATCGCTAGCATTGGACACAAGTTCGCGAATAAAGACCTCCTTATCACTATACAAATTGCACGCGACGATATCGAGAAGCTGGAGAGTCTCCGTCTTGAAACCTAGCTCTGTGCTCTCACCCACAACCTTCTCCGCATCGGCAGCCGCTTTAGCCGAGTCCTCGGTAGACCCAGCCTCCTGGGTGGCGGCAGTCTTTGTCGTGTCTGGCATGGGTTCGATGATAACATCCTCATCAAAGTTCTCGGTCGCCTTGGCATCCTCCGGAGCATTAACGGGGCTTCCAGTATTGGAAGCGCTCTGGGATTGGTACCGACGGGCCGCGCGTAGCGGCAAACTGCCGGCCGTGTGGAGTCCCACACCAACGACTGGAAGGCGCCCAGCGAGGCGAGAAGCCACCACATTTCCTGATATTTTTTGAACTATTCGGCGCATAGTTTGTTCTTTTTACCTTATTATGTTTAATAATAGATTTTCTTTGTAAAAGGATCACAATACAATGTAGGAATTATCGCTTCCAGAACGATTAAAAGAATAATAATAATAAAACGGGTAACAATGCAGATTAGTAAAAGTGGATATGCAACACCAACAATATAAGGAAATCGAAAAGGAAGTTTCTCAGAAGGGCAGATGAAAGGCTTCACGATGCTAAAAACATTAATTGCATAACGAATCGCAATATTTTTGCTATCAGATCGAGTTTCTATGTTGAGCAGCACTGATACCATTCAATATGATATGAATATATATATATACTTCTTGCACAGATCCATAGGTCCAGACCCGAAAAAAGTAAGAAAGGCACTGAAATGGAGTCACAATTGAGAGCAAAATAAATATCAAACATCAGAAACTAAGTTTCACGAGGAACCAAGCATGTGCCAGAAGGTGCCTCCTCCCCCCAAACAGCCATAAAATAAATAAAAAGTGAAAAAGGGAAATACACTATAAAGGCCGGTAAGTTCAAATTCATTAGACTACAACGCTTGCTTAGAATCCTAGGAATCTTGTCTTTTTGAGGAAGGGGGTTCTGCTAAAGGATTGGAAAACAAAGGAAATTCCAGTGGGGCTGGCATACCTAGAAGGTCTAGCGGGCTCCGCTCAAAATTAGGCCGAACAGCGGAACCACCATCTAAGGTCTCTGGATGGTGGAATGACTCATGGTCCCGCGGGTCTTGCAAGGTAAACGCGTGCGGCAGCCCCAGGGAATCCTTCGGGGGAAACACGGAGCCCGAACCCGCAAAGTGCGTAGGCGGGTGGGGCTGCCCAAACCCAGGGAGCCCCCTTTGAGTCTCCTGTGGCTCCATAAGAGGTGGGGGTGGCGGCGGAATCGGTCCCAACGAACCCACCGGTTTATGCAACCCGCCAACCTTCAACAATCCTCCCTGAGTTCCATCGCTCACATGGTCCCCCGGAGAAGCATCGCGGGGCGGCTCCATAGGTGTGTTTTGCTGCAGCAGAGAGTGACTTTCCACATCAGGCTCTATCTGTACTGTGACCTCAGGTGGAGATGGAGCTTTTTGCGCACAGTTATCAGCAGGGTAATCTGTCTCAAAGGCTAGATCCTGAGGTAAGAAAAATTGGTTCATTATGGGCAGACTGCCAATGTCACCATCCTCCACGGCAGGAATCATGTGCAATAGGCCTGAAGACACGACGAAACCGATCGGGGCCCGATAGTCAGGGCCCATGTCCACGACCACTTCCTTCACACTGTTCTCCTCGATGTCGTAGATCAAGAGCAAAATAGTGTATGAAACATTTCCCGCTTCGTTGGGAAAATGATTACACCTCTCCTCTTCCGCGTGACAGTAATCCTGCCAAAGACTGAACCTTTCGGAAAGGTCGTTTTCGTTTATAAATAACGACACAACCTGCTCACTTGTATCCTGCATTCCAATAATGTACACACGGTTTGAGTACAGATCAGGGCAAGATGCCGCAGGAGTATTTTCCACAATATCCGTTATGTGCCAACACTGCTTTAAGCACCTATCAGCACGGGCCCACTGGATGCTACAGCCCAACAAACCTCCTCCAATCCATTCCTCGCTCGAAATGAAGTACACTTCCCGGTAGCTACGGAGACGTAAATTGAATACTGTAAGGCATATAGGATGTCCTGCGTGGCTGGATATGTAGCTTTTGAAGAAAGATAAAGGTGATGTATCGTCTTGCTTCAGATTATGATGGTCGGCGGCAATGATGATATCGAAATACGGTACGAGACCAGCCTGGTGTGCTGGGCTATGAGGTAGAAGACGGGACACCTGAAACCCTTCGACCTTCGATAAATCATGGGCTTGGCAACTATCCGGTTGGCTCTGATTCTGTCCCATTAGACCTGATGTAAGAAAATAACAACTAAACTAATAATATTGAAATAAAATAGCAATAATAGTGAAGACAATAAAATTAAAAAGTAAACTTGCCGGATGGTGTCTCCCTCATAAACAAAAAATGGCAAATAGAATCGCCTTAACCCCTACATTATGCAATTTTATTTGTGCAAAAACAGATGTCGCGAGTATGGATTTGGAGTGAGGTAGAGAAGAAAGCGTTAAGCCCTTTTTTAATGATCAGCATATGTAATTCATCGGTGCTGTCTCAATTTTTAGAACTTTATTCGTATATTTCTGAAAACATACACTTAATAAGCTTTCCTTTTACCCACTAAATTTTCTCTAGTGATCACTGAATTTAAAAGAAAAAGAGAAAAAACCTCCTATTATCAAGATCATCCCCGCTCCTCGGCCGCAGCGATTGATTTCCAGCCCTCTTGCTCCCCCCTCTCTCTGTTATTGAACCTCATGGTCTACACTGATCCCATTTTTTATAGATTATAAGTTATTGCCATTTTCGGATCCTACGGTAGCATCCTTTTTAACTTTTCTACTGTGTTCTAGCGGTATGTCTCGATTGAGTTTTGCCTCTCTTTTTTCCATTCTATGTGTATATATTTGTTATAAACAGGAATGTCATCACATTCCGCTCACATTGGCTTTCCAGTAAAGGGGTTGATGTTTTCATGTGCTGGCGGTTCGCACACATCTGCATATTCACCCATCTCGGATATTCCTCCTATCTTTTTAAAGGGACGAAATTTTTGAATGTCATTCTTAGGGTAGTATTTGAGTAAGCGAAAGGTGCTCTTTTCTGCCAACTTCCCCTCCCTGAGCTGTTTGCTGATATAATCAAGCTTATCTAACTCCGATTGTGCGGCTTTGGCTCGAATCGCGACAATTCTTTCCAATTCCTCTTGTATCATCACATGATACGCGTCAAACAGGTTCTGAAACAGTTCGGAACGCGCTGCCAGTTGGCTGACGTAGCGCTTGCGAAAATTTTGCAGGCCTGCAACGAGGCTTTCATCAAACACAGGGCACGCTTCAATCCATTGGACGATCGCTACAACCTCAGGCTCTTGTTTCGAGAAAAGACGGGCTAGAATGAGATGCCGCACGGTGTCCTCAACGCTGTCCTTCCGGTCATTTTCCATGACCAATTTCATCCTCAATTCGGAACTCGTTGGTGTCCTTAAGGTGAAATCATCACGAACAATGCGGCTGCCAGACTTGATCTCCTTCATCATTTCCCTCACGCGTGCCTTAGACCATAGCGTGAAAAAAACCTCCGAAGGCTTCAGTGGCTTTACTGCCACAGCGCTTTCATCGATGGTAGATGTCTCCCCGCTTGCCGCGTTTGCCACTCCGAATCCAAAGGAGCCGGGCGAAACACCCGGCTGCGCGAACGTCTTCTGAGCCGTGTTAGAAAAGCTAAACGCAACATTTCCAACAGAGCCGCTGCTTCCCAGTGTATTCGCCCCCTGCGTGGACGGCGTCGCCCCAAAGCCAAACGAAAATCCCGGTGGCGTGGCCATCGACAACGGGGGTGGAGCTGTCGAGGTGCCGCTACTTTGGCCAAAACCAAAGCTGAAGCCGCTGGCAGGGAGAGGGGTGGAAATGGGGGCGACAGCAGGGAAGCCTGCACCATTCATGCTTGTGTTTTGCGCGGACGTCGCGGGTATGCCAAACCCAAAGGCTTGCGCAGAAAATGAGTTAGCTGTTAACCCAGATGACGATGTATTTTCTTTTTTCACCAAAAGATACGCATTAATGTCTTGGCCATCACTCTTCACTATTCGACGCCAGCACATAGACTGGCCTTCAATCGGTAGAATGCGCTCCGGTGTGTTGTCCTCGGGATCACTGTAGGGCCAATGTACCTTCACAATGTACTCCGCAGGTGCCAAAGTCGGCTCGCCTGATTCCGCAATCACAAAGCAGTCCACCGTAACACCGTCCATGCCATCCTCCCCCGCGAGCAAATCCTCCTCGCGTAGCTGGATAAACCATCGCGGGCTGTGCTCATTACGAGACTCCAGAACACCCCGGAAGACGGACCAGTCGTACGGCTCCTGCCTCCCCTGTCCACCTTCAGCGGCGTATGAAAATGTTTTGTGCATTAGCATCTCATCAAATAAGCTGTTAACGGTGATGGGATTTGTCGGGGCCTTGTCAAGAATAGGGTCATTATCATCTATCCATTGCCTCATAGCCTCCCTTTCTTTCACTTTTTCCGCTGCACGCTCTACAGCTCGCATAGTGGCCCGTTTAGTGGATGAGCCCTCCCGTTTAGGAGACTTTCGTTTTGAACCAGCCGGCGGCATCACTTTTTATTATTTTACTGTTTTTAATCTTTTATATTAATACTTACAGGTTAAATACTTACAAGGAATTTTATACGATTTTGCAACGCTATGCACTGGATTTGTGTATATGTCTATCTTTTTGCTGCACTCTAGAACCTCGAGGGATGTTTTTGCGAACGTGGTAGAGAGTTCTCTCTGCTTTCGAGAAAAAGAAAGAACAATCAAAAAAATGAAATGCAACTGACCTTTAAAAACAGCTTCATACATGTATCAGCAGACACCAATAGCTTCTGAAAAATCTCTGGATATTCGTTTTCTGTCCTTAGCACAAACTTGGCATAAAAAAGGATCTCTACTTAGCGCGAATAAGGCAATGTGTTCAACGTATCCGTTGCAACGTCTCTAGTACTCTGCTGCTATGTGAAACGCATACCCTTCGAATTACCATAATGTACTACTAGTTGTCTCTATAAACAACAAAAACAACAGTGCCTCTCGACTATAAAGCCCACCAAAAAGGAACACGATGCCATGAACATGGCGATTGAGGACCTGAGCATAATCCACATCCCTTCCCTTCCCGATTCTTTCTCTTTCAACGAGGGAACCAAGTCTGTGATCGCGCTTCATACACCCTTTGTTACCGTATTTCCTGAAATTTTCGCAGTCGTGAGTGAATTCATTGTCCTCGACTGTTGGTTTGCTCATCTTGATACTCCCAAGATTATCCCTATTTTCATAGCCCTTCCTTGACTAAACCCAAGGTAAAGACATACACTATCACCCTAAGGACTACAAACGCGATCCCGGTGAGTCGCTCACAACCCAGCTATCTCTCTCTCTCTCTTGTTTTTAGTGACATTTGAAAGTAAATCCTTAGCCCAAGCATTATTGGGCTTCTAAGGAAAACATCCACATGTGGACAGTAAGGTGTGATCAAGGGCATCCCAAAGCTATTTCAGCATGACCAATGATGTCAAATAAGTTGGAGCGGAGAAATCTTCTAAGGTGGTGTCAAGTGCAGCAGGCATCATGCGTGGTTCAATGAATGAAATAGGAACAAAAGGAAAAAAATTTGAGAGCTCCAGCAACAGCGCATCGGTGAAGTCCCTAGAGAAAGATATCGAAATTTCGCCGTTAATCGGCGTTGTATCGATTTGTAGTCTCTTCGCTTTGGGAAAAAGATGGAAATGTTGAGCTTTGTCTATTTCTCATCTAAAAACCTATGATGAAGGAACTTAGCCCTAGTTTAGTGGAAGAGGGAAAAAGAAGGAAATATTTACTTCTTAGAGATAAAGCAGCATGGCTATATTCTAGAGGTTTCAAACCCTAGACCCAACGAACTCGAATACATAGAAGAAAGAAAACTTTAGTGAACATTAAAAAATTTATAAACTTTATTGCCTCAAAAATTAACATCGGCACAGGAGTCGTTTCGAAAGGTGCTACCTTAGTGTTATTTAAAATAAACAACCTGTTGCAGAAAAAAAAACTAATTTCTCACTATTGAACAATTCCGTGGTAATACTATTTCATACCCTATATCCCGAGGTTTAAAAAAAGTAATCTGAAATAAATGAGAAAAAAAAAAAACGAAACAAAATGCTTGCTACTATCACTTTGGAAACGATTACATGTCATCCCTGAAAATAGTACATATTCTTCTGCCAAAACACTACCAGCATCTTTCACGGCCTTTCCCTTTTACCCTTAATTTTATGCAGAAAAATCGAGTATAAGCCTGCTGCCAACAGCCTGTTGATAACACCTGAGCCCTAATTTTAGGAAGCTCTATTATATTTTCCTCCATCAAACTTTATAATCTTAAATGGTATAGACTCTTAAACACTTGTTATAATTAAACAAACGAATCAACGTCGCTCTGCCTTTTTCCCGCAATTAGCTTAGAGAGCATGTTTTCGTCAAAGAATCGAAGCGCATGCGTGGATCAGGCCGGGATGCTTGCGAGCGGCATCTTCTTGAGGCCGTCGCTCACCTTGAAGTGGGCGTCCGTGATGGACTTGATCTCCTCCACCGTCACACCCTCCGCGAGCTCCTTCAGCACCAGCTGCTTCTGCTCCACGTCGAAGACGGCCTTCTCGGTGATGATGCGGCTCACGCAGCCGAGCCCCGTGACGGGGTACCGGCACTGCCGCAGGATCTTCGGCTCCCCATCCTTGCTAGTGTGCGACATCGTGACGACGACGCGGGAGCCGCTGCTCACGAGGTCCATCGCCCCGCCAGGGCCCTTGATGACCTTGCCCGGGATGCACCAGTTCGCCAGATCCCCGTTCTCGGCCACCTCGAGCGCGCCCAGCATGGAGAGCTGGATGTGACCGCCGCGGATCTGGCCAAAGGAGACCGCGCTGTCGAAGCAGGCCGCCCCGGGGAGGTACGTGATCGTCTGCTTCCCCGCGTTGATCCACTCGGCATCGACCTTGTCCTCCGTCGGGAAGGGTCCCATGCCGATGAGACCGTTTTCGGATTGCAGAGAGACGCTCACGCCGGGCGGGATGTAGTTGGCGGCCTCTGTCGGAATACCAATACCCAGATTGACGTGCATGCCATCCTCGAACTCGAGCGCAGCGCGACGGGCAATCATCTGGCGGGCGTTGTTCCCGTTGGCCTTAAGGGACTCACCGAAAACTGTGCGCTGCTCGATCGGGATCTCGTATTTGGGGGCCTGCACAACACGGTGCACATAGACACGAGGAAGGTGCACTTCATCGGGGTCGATCTCACCGTTCTCAACCAAGTGCTCGACTTCAGCGATGACGCATTTACCGCATTGGGCGGCAGGAATGTTGAAGTTTCGCGACATCGCACGGAAAATTAGGTTGCCTGCGCGATCTCCCTTGTAGGCACGAATAAACGCATAGTGCGGGCGGATCGTCCGCTCCATTACGTACCAGCGGCCGTCAAAGCAGCGTGTTTCCTTCGGCTCAGAGATCATGCAAGGGTTGCCAGACTTATCGTACTTGATAATCTGTCCGCCCGTTTGGCATTGGGTGCCGTAGGCGGTGGCAGTGTAGAAAGCAGGGATGCCGGCGCCGCCAGACCGCATGCGTTCCGCCAAGGTGCCCTGAGGTACGAATTCGAGCTCAAGATCACCGTCAAGGTAGCGCTTTCTAAAGAATTTGTTAACGCCAAGGTACGAGCAGCAAATGCGCTTGAGCTGATTCTGCTCCATCAGCATCGAGAGCCCCCAGCCCTCAATGCCCGCAGAGTCGGTGTAGGCGGTAATATTCTTGACGTCACGCTTCTTGAGCTCCTTGATAAGGGCGTAGGGCACACCTGCGCAGCCGAAACCGCCAAAAGCGATCTCGGAATTGTCCGGAATGTCGGCAACAGCCTTCTCGATAGACATCACCTTGTCAAGGGCCGCAAGACGGAAGAAACTGCGACGAAGCATTTTTACACTTATAAATTTCTTGTCAGGGTCCTTTAAAAGATAAGCTTTAAAAAATAAGCTATATAATTAAAATATTTTAACGTTCTTCTTTTTTTTTTAAAGTACGTCAAAGAATACGCTGAATACTTGGAGTGTTATCTTAAAGATAGGAATAGCTTTTCTACTTGTGGAGTGAAAGAAATAAATTGAAGCGAAAAAGGTCTAACATCATTTCAAGAGCCTCTCCATCAGTCTACATGAAATAAAATCATTGAAGAAACACATCAACTGCACTAAATCTAAGACAATTAAGGAACAGCTAGCAAGAATTCAAACAAAAAATCCCGGATGCAGTTGTAAAAAATACGTAAGACATACGATTTTGGATCAGAACTTTCCGTTTTCCTCTATCATCCCCTCCGGATGAAAGGAAGAAAAATACATGTATCGTATGCCAAAGCCATTACTTTGCCTCCAAATGAAGGACCATGTTTGTTTGACCTGCAAGCACGATCATCACGGAAGATTCATGGGAAGATGCAGCTCTCGATGATGCACTAACACTCAGGACCCGTAAAACTTGAATAGGATTGTAGAGATATGAAGAGGGAAATTGGCTCCGAGGCGCTAGAATAAAAGAGGCCATTGATTATGCTGCATCATGTCTCCTCACTTTCTGAAGGCACAAATGGCTGCAAGGATGAAAGTTGATGCACAAATTTCCTCAACTGGATATAAATGGCACGATGGATGTATCCCTCTACCATCTCCTCTCTACTTTCACGCGACCGTACACACCAAGGACTCACCTTAGTGATGCTGCCACCGAGTAAAGATTTCATCAACCATGTATTAGTAGCATCTGAACATGCGATCATGCGCTCACCCAACGAAGGAAAGATTCTTCTCGGCGCTTCCATCTGTCTCTGCAGGGTTGACAACGGGTAAACTTGGAACCTTCGAGTGCCCGTGATGTCAAGATTCTGAAACTGTGTCCACCGTGTTTCCTTGCTATACGACAATTCGTATCAGTTCATAGGTGTTTCATCCTGCACAGGGCTAGTTCTGTTTCCTCATCCTCTGATTCACACTCTCGGTTACTTTGTTTTCAGCTCTTCCACAAGGTGTAGCGCCACTTGTAGAAGCAACGTCCGTGGATGAGAAAACCCGTTCAAGTCTAGCCGCCGAAGGATGACCCATCAGTGAGGAGGTGCTACCTATATTGCCCAAATGTAGCACGCAGCAAGACTGTGGACTATGCCACTCTTCCTGGTAGCAGGAGCCCTGCCTGATCTTGGGGTGTCGTGTAGCCTCTGGGACGGAAATAAACAAGATTCTGTAGAAAGGATTTCAATCTGAAAGAGGCCCTTTATTATGGGCTGATGTCTGCTTGTCTGCCGCAGAAAGGTTCTGGCAATTACAACAAAATTCTTGCAACACCGGCTGCAATGAAGAAGAGGTATGAGGGAAGGGTGACAAAGATGTGCAAGGTAAAAGAGACGAAGGCGCGCAGAAAGCCGTCGCGGCATCTGCACTTTTAGTTTTAGTGGCAGTACCTCTCTGTGGAAGCTCGGACATTGCGGTCACTGCTGTCTCTATTGCGTTCTTAATGTTCTTCTCATATAACGCAATCCTGTCCTGAATACTTCTTGCATGATCCGCATTCTGTTCGAAGCTATTTTCAAGTATTTTACACACGTTAGTGAGTTGACGCGTAAGAGCTCTTGCCCCTTGCACCAGTTCCTCCCTCACCGGCAACGCCGCCACAGCAAGCCGTGTTGGGGTCGCATCACCACGAGAACCATTATCGTGAGAACGATGCGTCGCAGAAGCAGGGAACGGGGTTTCCGTGGACGGGCAAAATGAACGTTGAGCTACGGATGATGGTCCCGCGGCCGTAGAAAAAGGAGATGGCGAAGCATGGATGAGGCGCTTCATATGGTGGTAAATGTTCATTTGGCGCGGTGTCATCATGTGCATCGTCCGTGGCGAAATCGGGCTCACCGTTTCATGCAATATACCACTTTCCCCACTGGAGGGCATGATCGCAGGATCCCCCCTGCGCTTGAAGCTGCTCACTGTGTTATTTCCGCCTAAACTTGTGGCATCGCCGATCTTCCCCATCCCTTCATACACACACGGCGAGTCGCTACCCGTGCACGATGTGGGGATGGGCGAGACAAGAGATACGCTCTGCTTTATTTTCAAAGCACAGGAAGACCGTGCGAAGTCGTCGTTGACACCTTCCTTGCGCAGAACACCATCAGATGAGGAATCGGAACGCTGGCAAGTCAGGAAGCGATCGATTAGCTCAAGGTGGGCCTCCGCACGGAGTGCCAACGCTTGTATCTGCGTTAGAAAAGACCCCTGTAAGCTATCTGCGTCTACCGCTACGACATCTCGAAGATCCCTGACTGTTTGACGCAGAGCGCGACCTACATTTCGCTGCAGCTCTACCACAGAGGAGTCCAGCTCATTTAATTTATCAGCAAGAAGACACTCACTCTGTACCTGAATCAGCTGTTTCTCCACACCCTCTTTTTCCACCTGCAAAAGTCGAAGATGGGAGCAAGTGTTGCTTAAGTTTTCCTGCATGTGTCTAAGTTCAGAACGAAGCTGTGTCTCTATGTCAGCATCTCGAACCCCTAGTTCCGAACAGCAAACAACTGCCTTCTGCAGTCGTTGCTGGGCAATAAAAAGCCTTGCGGAAAAGGCCTCCAGTGCACTAGAAAGCTCAAATTGTGTTTTCGCGACTAAACTCAAGCATGAGTCAAAAAAATCTTGAATGGCAATCCGGTTGGCAGATCGCCGGCGTCGTGCGCCCAAACGCGCAGCGGCCAGTGCACGATTCACCGACTCATGATATTGTGGCAGACTCAGTAGCGTGGCATTAGAAAGGGCGACTTCTTGACACTCTCTACGTTCAGGCAAAGCTTTCACATCTGCTGCTTCCTTGCTATTAATCTCCATGTGATGTAGCCCACCAAGCTTACTAGGAAGGTGAGCGCGAATGTTCGTAAGCACAGTGGGGCACTCTAAATTCGACAAAATGTCGCTTTTACTAATATTCAAGACTGCGTTCGTGTCATAGACTTGTGCAGGGATCCCTTCACCCGCATCAGCCAACTCGCCAGAACTCCCATAGGCGTCTGTCTGTTCAGCCTCCTCCTGACCCCATACCCCGTCCCACTGCGGCGACGAATCGCGATTTAGCCACCCTAGGATAAAGCTTAAAGAAAGCTCCGATAACACACGGAGCTCCTCGGCAGTGCGCCGTGTCCTGAGCGCAACCTCCAACTGCTGCTCCATCTCCGCCACTTTTGCCGCCTTCTCTCCGAGCGCGCGGTCTGTCGAGTCAACTAGTCGCGCATTATCAGATATAGCTTGAGCTAACTGGCTTTTCAACTCCCCGATATGTTCTTGGGAGTGCCGCTGATCCAACTCAGCGGCCTCACGTGCGGAAAAAGCAGAACGTAGCCTCTTCAAAAGCGCCTCGCGGTCGTGTTTCAGATGGGCATTTTCTTTCTCAAGCTCAGTTATTCTTCCTTTCATTGCCTCTATTGCTTCCCGCCTTGGGTGGCCCATGGAGGCGGACGAAGGAAAGGTCAATGAAGTGTTTGGAACATCCTTTGTGAATTTCTTCCGCTGTCGCTTGTTTATCAAAATCTCAGGAAAATTCCCGAGCGAAGACGTTACATCGTGCGACGATGAGCAACAAACAAGCTCTCCTTCGGCACTGCCTAGCTGACCCTGAATGTCGCGATCACCGTCTTTCTGCAGCTTAAATTCCCGGACTATCCTTTCTGCGTCTTCTCGTTGACGTTTCTCTTTCTGTAGGGAGGCCTTTAGCTCCTCCATATAGATTGTACTCTTAACCAATAGAGCCGCCATCTCCTCCTGACGCTGCTTGCTTTCTACATGCTCGCACTCTAAAGTCAAGAACTGACTTTGCAGTCTACGGAGTTCATCGCTAAAGCCAAAAGCATGCTGCCACGATAAGGGGCCAACTATTCTCGAAGCGGCGCAGTCGACATTTGCCTTTCCCGAAGGGGGAGCTTCCGGTGAAGCTAACGGGGGGTCCCACCCATCGCAAGGACACGATGGAAGGTTGTTCTCACTAGGTTGACTGCACCTGTCCGGCAACGCTCGACCCTCAGGACTCGAGATACAAGGCCCTCCTTCCTTTGATTCCGGTTCAGCATAGACAGTGTCTACGACGGGGCCTGCGGAAGCGGGAGTACCCTCCGTCAGCTGCGGAATAGCGCAATGAAGTAGAGAGGGGTTCCTAACGTCTGCCAGGAAGATAGATCCCTCACCTACATTGTCTTCAGATTTACAAAAATGAGAGTAACTACTATGCTGATCGCAGGCGTCATGATCATCATCGTTAGATAATTGCGGAAACGGGGGAGAAGGTAAGGTAGTGGAAAAGGCCTCCATAGGGGTGGTTGGAGCAGAACAGGTAGAATCTCGATCCATCATTTTTGCTAGTATGACCCTACTAGAAGGATCGCTTAACTTCCACGTGGCCATATCTCCTCTATATTTTTAAGTAGCCAACACTGGGAAGTGGAAGTAAAAATCACAAAGTCGACGCCTCAGGTTTGAAAGGGATGTAATCTATGAGTGGAGAGTAAATCTCAAATGTCTATAGAAAAAAATAGGGGCGGTAAAAACTATTGTTGCTTCTCCTTCAATATTTTTTATCTATAAAACTAAATATAGAAAGGAAATTTACATAAATAAGGAAAAGGAATTTCCCCTGGTTTTATAAGACAAACTATTCTCTATAATCCATAAAATAGAAAAATGAGATTAAAGGGAAAAGCCAAACTCTTGAATTACTCAGAATAGCCGAAAGATTACCTTGGGCAGGAAAAAGTCTGTTAACATACAATACGTCATTCAATTTGAACAGAGAAATCTTCCACTTTTACTCATCTCTTCATGGACTAAATGCCTAATGAAGGGGAGAATATAAAAATAAACCTGAAAGGGATGACAAAAATTCCGTTCAAACTTACCATGCGCAAATAGGATCTAAATTGTATGAATGTATATGCGCATACAAAATGAAAGGGGAAGGGAAGGGGGGATTATGGCTATGAATTCATTCGAACATTAAAAGGTTGGGCTCAAAAATTGCAAAGGGGAAAAAAAATTACATTGTTTTTCTATGGGTATTATTATATTATAACAAGTGCACATGAAGGTAGAAACTATGGGATTGCTCCTCAACATATACACCCCTCCCCTTTTTTCCTACAATCCGTAATGCATCTTCGGCACCCCGAGAAACAGGGTTCGGTTGTGGGGGTGGCCGCTGTTGTGGTAGCTAACAAAGGGTGATTTTGTCTAAGTAGATGTTCCTCACGGATTCCACCGAACCCGCAGACTCCGCAGGTACATCCATTCCGCAATATGAGCCGCCGTGGCTCTGCCGTCGACGACAACGCATGAGAGCAAGGTGTGGTACTGCTGTGGAAGCTCGACGAACTCGTCCTCGTCGTGAATGCACGCGTTGAAGCGTCCCAGCGCGGCCACAGGGGTCATTGCCGCCCCCTGCGCCCCTTCATGCGCGAGGAAGACGAGGTATTGCGTATCGGCCGCCGCCGCGGGGCCGCCGCCGTCGTCGCCCGCGAGCGCGCCCACCTCGGCGCCGTCCGCGGCTGCCGAGCCCGTCCGGGGCGCGCCCCCCCACCCCCCGCCCACCCGCGGCAGGGCGCAGGACAGCAGCAGCGGACGCACCGCCCGCGTGTACTTCCCCAGGCCCCTCTCCGACGTGAGGGTCCAGAGAAGGCGATTGGCCAACGCCGCCAGACGATGCACCGTGCTGAACGACTCCAGCGCGGATGTCGTCTTGGTAGGGTCGCTTGGCAGCATGCAGTGAATGCCCGCCGTGCTCTGAAGCATGCCGGGCTGCATGAGGGCGCTGGTCGCGTTCGCAACCGTTTGCTGCAGTCTCAAAGCCTCCATCAGCGCGGCTTGAAAGCCCTTCTCGGCGGGGTCGATGTCCAAAATTTCGTACGCACGCCAAAATTGAGCTCGGTGAAAGCATTGGAGCCCCTCCTGCACGGCTGTACGGGACTCGGATGCGGTCAAAGTCGCGTCAACCTCGTAAAGCGAGGGCGGCAGAGGTGCGGCGATGATGCCATCAAACAGCCAACACGCGTCAAAGGTGCTCACCTCAGTGCTGTAGCCGACACTCCGGCTAACACACCGGATCTGATTCGGAAACGGAATGAAACTCGCCTTGCGTTCAAGAACGTGCCGTATTTCCTCCTGAACAAGCCGCAACGCCGCCTGCTTTTCCTCGGTGGGCAGCTCTCGCCAGGGCTGCTGCGCCCTCTGCATGGATACCCCGCAGCGCGCGAGCAGATGCCGCACAAAACTATCGCCGTCCTCGACGTGGTGGAGTCCGAGGACGCTGGCAATGACAGGGTGGTACCAAATCGCGTTCCATAGCGTGGTGTGGGCCAGCAAGAACAGCTGGGCCTGCTCGCGATTCCAGAGCTGTATGGTGTTTGACGAGATATGGCGGCCGCGGTGCGGCCGTTGCTGGGCGCCCTCATTCGTGACGTCCGCGAGTTCGTCGCTTCGGACGCTTTTTTGCAAGGTCACCGCGTCGTGCAGGGGGCGCATTTCGATCAGGTACTTTCCGTAGTCAATCAGGCGGCGATTAAAGAGATCGCACACACCGAGAGCCGCGTGCCAAAGCATCGTATCCTTCAGCCTATTCAGCATCACCGCGAGCTCGTGAACCTCAACGGCGCAGCTGCGGCCTGCACACTCCGCCGCGTTGTACGCGGCTTCCAGCGACGGCGGCACCTTTTCTTTGTCCATCCAGTCAATATGAATTTGGCTGTCTGGTAGATCCTCCTCGACCTCGTCGTCAAAGGAGTTTCTGTGTACTTCGCTGTTCTCGTCATCGCTGCTTTCGGTGTCGTCTTCATCGCTTGTACTTGAAGTGCTGCTTCGGCTACCGTTGTATGGGCGGTGTCCTGGTTCCCCGGAAACCTCGCCGAGAATCTCATCCCCCATCTCACTCCTCGCAAGTCCCTTTCGAAGACGTCTCCGCTGGTTGGCAGTGCGCCTCCGTTGCCGGCGACGGCCTAACGCTACAGAGGCGGCTTGTTGCTCCTGGAAAAATTGATCGATCTCGGCGTGAATTTGATTGCTGCCCCATACTATGAGCCGCATTTCGTCCTCCCGGCGAAGATTTTTAAGATTAAAGGGGCGGTAGGAATCTAAAACCACTACGACGTGGCGTCTAAAGTCAAAATATTTGTCTAATTCCACAGGAGCTCCTAAACCAATTAAAATGAAAAATTCGTCGACGTAGGGATCATCAGGATCTCCGCGCTCAAAATCTTGGGCAAGATTGGTGCGCTCGACAATAGTAGCAAGCTCCTGGTAAGTGGCGATTGGGTGAATGCTGTAGGGTATCAACGAGGCTTTGAGAAGCGATGTAAAGGTAATGGAGGCAGCCGCAGCATCAACGGTATAGCTAACAAGAATCTGTACGGATTTTCGGGTAGATTGATAAAATTGATTGATACGTTGCCATATCTGTGTAGACCCCACGTCTGACATTATTAATCTATGATTTATCTATTTATGATTCAAAAAATGAACTCAAATTAGGAGATATATATATATATATATATATGTGTGTGTGTGTGTGTGTGTGTGTGTGTTTATGTGTATGTGTAAGTGTATGCGTGTGTTTAAAATGAATCTATGGGGATAAAAAGGATGCCACTTTGTGAAATCTAAGATTGAAAATAAAGGGAAACTTACCCTTTGATAACTGAATTTATTGAAAAGGTGATGCGTCCAAAGGATTGAGAAAAAGAAGAAGAAAATGGAAAATAAAGGTACTCATTCGAGATTCAAATAACAGAACTAAGTCTAGGATATGTGTACCCCATATAATTGTTTACTTCTTTTTCCCATGCAGATTCGTTCTTTTCTTGTATAAGGGGTCGACTACTACCTGGCGTAGGGAAAGCACAGCAATATGGTCTCCTGAATCATCTCAGAATCCAGAGGCTGCACTGCCTCCTCCAGCTTGTGAGAAAGACGTGCGATAACCCCTTTCGCTCGGTCACTCAATTCAACGCCGTTGATGCGGTTGTGATGCCCTGTGTGGTCCGATTGATACGAGTCCCCATCGGCGTGAGTTTCTTCAGGTGTGGCAGTGTTATCGCTTCGGAAGGCTTCGCTAATGATATTCCTCCGCTGCACATGCCAACGACGCATAACGCGAAACAACCGAGGCGGTGTTACGTCATTCAAGAGCATCTTGCCGTCCACCTTAGCCATCCGAAAGGTGTTAACCATGTCTCTGTCGATCGAAACGCGTGTTGCCGTAGCGTCCCCGTCCGGCAGATGCTCAAACCGTTCCAAGAAGAGGAGGACCGCGTCGGTGCCCCAATCGATGGGGTCTTCAGCCGGAATACGAGGATCGGAGTGGGCACCAGGCAGAGCCGCGATGACAGCTGCTCGAAACGAATGAGGAATATCATGCGACCTATCCCCTACACAAACGCCTCGCCTGCTAGAGGATGCTTTGTTAACGGCAGGGCTAAAGGATTCCTCTTCAGCCGCCGCCAGAGCTTTCGGGTCGTCGGTGTCGATCAACATAAACTTAGGCAGTGGTACCACCTCCGCGTCCTCGGTCGCCTCGATGCTCGCCAACTCCTCGCGTGCGAGGTTCCGCTGCGCCATACGATCAAGACCATCCGCGCCATCTACTGCCGAAAAGGCTCGCTCCATTGCGGCTGCGGTATACAGTCCATTAGTATCATTGCTTTCCGTTGGGGATGCCTTCTCCACGCGCAAGGGCACTTCTCCAGAACCGACCCCCTTGTTGTGATCTTCACCCAGTGTAGCCGCTAGATACTCCTCGTAACTTTGAAAATTGTTTTCCATTATTTTGCGCTTTTTGCTCAGCTCCCGCGCATGTATTTCTTCAACAGCGGGGTAATGTACCTTACCCGGAATGTTTGGATTCCCCTCAGAGATAGTATTTTCCTTCATCTTCTTTAAGGAGATTCGTCCAACGGTGGTGAAACGAGACCATGTCGGACCGAAATGCGCCTGTTGAACCTCCTCACTGTTGGCAGCAACGGCGAATCCATGCTGATCATCCTCCTTCCACGCTCCACAGATCCCATCAGTGGGTTCCTCCCAGTCTGCGTGCCCCGTCAAAGGATCATCGGGAGGTGGAGAGGGAAATCTCACTGAAGCGCTGCTGACTCGTAGGACGTAAGGAATTCCAAAGTCTACTCGAGTATTTTGAAATAAAGTATAGAATTGAGAAATTAGAGAAGCCTCAGGGGTCCGACGAGCACGCAACGCGGATAAAAGTAGAGGTGCTCGGCGCACCATCACCTTTTACTTGTCGATATTTTGTATCTTCAGCAAGTTCTTTTGATTTTAGTCTCTCTGCAAAAACTAAAACTTGGATCTCACTAATGTAAATATAGCGAGTAAAAAGAAAATAGCGTTTTGACTGCACTTTCTTCGTATGCATAAAAGATATTAGTCGAAGGTTAACCTTTCAGCCCAGCCTAAAGAACCATCCTCTGTATACCCTTTTGCAGAATGAATCGAAAGAAAAAGGGAAAATGACGGTTGAAGAGGGAAATAAAGGTAGATAAGTCAAAACTCGTTTATTTACGCATCTAGTTTCTTTAAAACATAATATGGAAGTGCGAAAATGAGAGGAGTGTGTATAAAATAAAAAGTTTAAATAAGGTAAACATTGACGTTAAGCCCATCGCTTTTGAACCACTTTTTCCGTTTATTTCATAAAAATTATAGAAATCCAGTAGCTAATTTCATTCGATATTTATTTTTGCCCTTTCATATATATGTATATGTAATATTGTAGTATTCTATATAATCTAGATTAGTTAAGGAAAGCGCTATGCTAATATTGTTTACCATTTAATAGTTCAATGAAACTATATACCTATTCAATATTCTCATACCCCATCAGATGCTTTGAATGGAAGCTCCATGCCGAAGAGACAATCTTATCAATAGTGTCGTACTCTGGCTTCCACCCAAGAATCTCTTTCGCAGAATCTCCAGAGGCAACAAGCACTGGTACATCTCCTTCACGTCGAGCTTCCTCCCTTATTGGAATCGGATGCCCCGTCACACGCCGAGCGGCCTCAATAACCTCCAGCACGGTGTTCCCCGCGGCGGTTCCGAGATTTATAGTTAGGAAGAATTTGTCTTTGTCCCCGGGCTTCAAGCTGGCAAGATAATCAAGGGCTTGGATGTGCGCCATCGATAAATCGGAAACGTGGACATAATCGCGAATACAGGTCCCGTCTCGGGTGGCGTAGTCTGTACCGAAAACAGAGACGTACGGCCGTACTGGACGTCGCTCTGGGTGGTGTTTCGCGTTGTACGCGTTGATTTGGTCTGCAAGGGGAACCTGAAGAATAAGTGGGATCAAATGCGTCTCGGGATCATGAGTCTCGCCGATGTCACCCTCTTCATCAGCCCCACATGCATTAAAGTAACGCAAACACACAGACTTGATGCCGTACGCTGTGGCACAGTCCTTGAGCATCATCTCATCAACGTACTTGGTTCGGCCGTACGGACTCTCGGGTTTTATCGCTGCATCTGGAATAATAGGCACAATGGGTGCAATTTTTCCTGCACCTAGGGCATTGTTTCCCTCAAGGTTATCGAATACATTTCCAAAGAGAGCTGCCGTGCTCGAGAGAATCAACTTATCGCACCCGTGATGTCGCATCGCCTGGAGTAGACGAATCATACCGATGACATTGTTGTCGTAATACTTCAACGGATCCATGGTGCTCTCCCCGACGGCAATGTAAGCACACATGTGTACCACCGCATCAATAGGCCCATGTTTTGTGAACACATCATCGAGGAATTTCTCGTTCCGGACATCACCAACCTCCAAGAGGGCGAACCGTTTTTGGGCGGCCTGCGTGCCCTCCGAATTCTTGGAGTGAATCTCCTTTTTCTTCCAATTTTCCTCGGTATCAATATGAGAACCGTCTCCATGTGTCGCTTCAAGAGAATCCAAAATAATCACTGTGTGCTGTGTCTTACGAAGAAGGCACCTCACAAATTGGGTACCGATATACCCAGCGCCACCACACACCAAAACCTTCATAGTAATTTTTTTACTGCTTAAATTAAATGTTTAGACCTTTTCAAGACAAAAATTAGTGATAATGAAGAAGCTAGTAGCAGCCACTCCCCACTCTGAGCAACACATCCATGTATTGAACAATCTTTTGGCGTTCTCTCTTGCTGGCCAGCTGGTTATGAAACCACACTTTGAAAACTTGAAGTACTACTGTATCGACACACACATACACACACAGTGGAAACACTTCCTTACTACAGTAATCGTGCAAAGAGCTGCGAGTAACACCAAAACTATCAGCCGCGCTCCTTACTAACCATCTGCCCCTTTCCTTCTGCAGTCTACGAAACGGTGTATGCTAGAGATAAATAAAACTGCCATGTTGATGTGGATTTAGAAGCTGTTCGTTACATTTTAAAAATTTTGAACTGCACTGCTCGGAATCATTTCTGCTAGAAAGTGGGAACATCGAAATAGTAAGAATTTAAAAAAATCAACCGCTCTGCTTCGTCAAATGCTTTCTTATCATGGCACCCTGACAGAAAGGGCTGATTAAGGTAAACACTTCGTTTGTTCAAACGAAAAAGACTCTGCTCCTCCTCATCATTGTCTTTCGTGTTCATCTTAAGCATAGCCGCCTTAAGCATGTTAAGCGCAGAGGAGCCTGATTTATCCTCCCGCGTGTCCAGTCGAGCCAACAATGCCTGTGCAGTGTGGTAGGCACCCACCAACGAGCTTTCCAGAAAACGTATTGCCACGTAGCCTATCATTGACCTCGCACAGACCTCCAAGGCTCCGCTGAAGAAGTTGAGCCCATCTCCGTTTGAAGGTCCAAAACTGATTACAGCTACCACCTGGCACTCTGTAGCACTGTGAGGGTTAGAGGCTGTCACGGAATTAGTTGCATTTTCTACTAATGGATGTGAATGGTATTTGCAGTCGCAGATACGAATCAGCATTGAAGCCTGCTGCGCTAATGTTAAAGACTCCCCACCTTCAACGTGCCATACATCCCCAATCACGTAGGTGGGTTCCACCAAAACCACTTCCCCATTTTCCAGGGATACTCCGGAGGAATTAGCTGCTCCATTGGCAACAGACATAGTATCCCCTCCTATCGTCATTGGATCTGCTGCCTTGAACGAGGGCACAGCGAACACGCTGTTGTGAAGTGAAGCGTTCGGAACGGAATTTGTCGAATTTGTGAAAACCATAAGCCGCAATTGGTATTGTCTGGACCCAAACGACGACGCAAGAAAGCTTCCCGCGTTTGCGCCCATGACTTGTACAAAGTCGTTTACCCATGCTCCATCAACACCAATAACGTGAATATAAAGTGGCTCCAATGATAAAGGCGTGGGTACCTGTTCTAGATTATTTCTCTTCATACTAATAAAAGAATCTGCCTTTAGAAAAAGATACTCAAGGGTGGATACCGCACAGGACCATCCAGCCGTACGCATTAAACCATGTTCTTCCTCACGCAAACGTGCCGGAGTTAACAGTGATTGGAAGGTTCGTGCGGCGTCGTCCCTGTTTCGCCGCCACAGCGCACATTCCACTCTATGTTTCCCTCCCTTCCATTCCAGCGCCTGATGTTTTTGGCTACAGTACCATATTACTTTACACCCACCGCAACGGAGTAGTTTTTCTCGGCGCCGGCCACAATACGCGCAGCGCCGAAGCGGGTGTTGCAACACAGGCGGTAATGTTAATGGCGAAATTCCGGTCATGGTATACCCGCTCTCGCCCACTCCAATCCTCCAACCGTAGCGCGCGTGAAAGTCCACAATATGATTGGCGACGAAATGTAGCGCGGTTGTTGCGGCGAGCAACATCTCAGCGGTAGGTCTCCTCTCCACAACTAACAACTGGCTTCTTGCAATAGGATTCGGCTTAGTTGTCTGGTCGGTCGGTAAACGGTGAACAACACGAGGAAAGATTAAATCACTACAGGATCCCTCGCATAGCACGCGCGGATACTTCGGCGATTCTTTATCGTGACGATCGCAATCTGACAAGATGGCATCCTGAAAATCTAAAAGATTATCGATATCGTCAAATGGTACCCCTTCTACGGGCCCCAGCTGCACCAGAACCTCCCCCTGATCCGGTAAATAGTTGTCGCAATTAAAATCCAACAGGCCACTATTGTTAAATTCATCCACGACGTAAAGCGCATCGCCGATATCCTGAAAGAGATGAAGCTCGGCACCGATGGGCTGTGGTCTGGTAGGGCCCACTTCCCGGTAATCACTTTCGTGTTTTTGTCTATCTTTTGGAAGCGTCTGTAACAGAAAAACGTGTCGGAATGGTCGTGTGTTGGCCCCAGCGCGCTTCACATCTCCCTCAGTCACAGCTGTGATTCCAGCCTCAGACGTGTCCTCAGTAATCCTCGGGAAATCACTGGGTACATCGGGTATCGAGAAAGACGTACCCTCTCCCTTGGACAGCTTTAGGGACTGTCGATTTGCATCTCGCTGCGCCTTGAGTTTTGTGACCCCTGTCAGACCCTCAGGATCTGGGATCTCCAAAGCGTGTTGGAAGCCATCAGGACTGGCGTTCGAAAGTAGCATTTTCTCCAGGTTCGCTGGCTCCGTAAATCGTGTCCGGTATAAAACTGGATTAATGCGGGAAACCAACTCAAGGAGCGGCCTATAATTTCCCTGTGATGGAATGGAAACATCACGCGCTTCCGAAGATAGACTGCTTTTCATCTCCAACCATCGAGTCGCCTGGTCCAGAAGTTCGTGGAATTCGACGAGAACGCGAGAGTTCAACAACCCTCCGGTCATGAACGGGAACCATGAGGGGTCTCCCTCTGTCGGCAAGGGTGTACCCACGCTGGTAGGATTCTCTGGGGATGCCATCGACCAGCGTAGCCCGCCGTCCACCAGCACGGCCGCAGCAAAATCGGTGCGAGTGTCTTCCGCTGCGGATCGCAGTACGTCGTCACGCACTCGCCGCGCGACACGCTCCCACTGATCCTGGCTGAAGAGGTTTAATCTCTCGTGAGTACGACCCTTCAGGACTGCCACAAACGCAAAGGACGTGATGAGGGCCCGCAACCCACTCGGCAACGTGTCCCACACCGCCTTGAAAGCGTGCACTACCTTCTCGCTGCTCGAGTTCTCCTGTACAGTAGCATACAACAAATGCCACGAGGATATCTCGGCACTCTTACCTTCTTTAATCGATGTCGGAGCTGTTACACTAGGCTGCCCGAACAAAAAATGAAATACAGGAGCCGCAATAGTATTTGTATGCGTATCTAAATGCCAATACCGAGGATATACAATGATCCAAGACCAAGCACTGTATGTAATGCTTAGGTCACGCTGGAAAGTCTGAGACGAAGTAGCAGGGGTTCCACCTCGTAGAAAGGTTTCAGCGACTGACATTGAGATTATAATAGATTCCTTTTTCTAATACAGTATTGCTAGTTTTTTGCGTACCGCGCGCCGTCACACTAAAGAATATGAAGAGCAGTAATATTGAGAATTCTAAAAAAAAAAAACGTATGAGTTACTTATCTATGTGTCGCTAGTTTAAAAAGAGCAGAAAATTGTAAAGACAAATAAGCACATATATACAAAATACGAGGGAAAAGAATAAAATCTAAAACCACAAGCGTAATAACTCTAGGTCGGTTGCGTTCTTTTTCAATTGGAGAGCTTATTTCCTTGCCAATTATATCTACTTTTAATGAATTAATAAATATATGATCTTTTTCTATTTTTCCCATTAATGGTTCGATCGAACAAGAAGACGCTCAGCAATAAAAATTATAAAAAAATGAAAATGAATGTATAATCCTGTGTATATACAGTAACCCTGAAAAGGAATTGGCTTTCTTGAAAGATATTGTTTATACAATACAAAGTAAATCTAAAATAATTGGATATAGAATAGATATAATATATATCACTGTATAAAGGAATATACTACTAAAAGAGACGGAGGGAAAATATAGAAGGCTATAAATATGACTTACATTATAGAGCAACAGAAAGAATTAGTCCGACGTTTTGCTTCCCTGTCACCCCATTGCCGGTTAAGTCCATTTCTAGTGGCGTTGTTAGATTCTGACCCATCAGGAAAATGCTGAGAACTCCTAAGGCGCTCCAACTCCATATCTTGATGCTTAAAACGTTCATGCATGGAATTCAGTTCTGCCGTGCGTTCAGAAAGGTTATTCATCAAATCTACAGATCGTAATTCAGAATCACTCTTCGCTTTCTCAGCTGCAGCAAGCTTCTCACCAAACTCCTGGGCCAAAGCCTGTTTCTCTGCATGACTGGCCTCAGCGGATGCGAGCCTCGCCTTCTGGGCTTCAGACTGCTCAAGGAGAGTCTTGTACCTTCCCTTGAGTCCTTCCAGCCTTCTTAAAAGCTCCTCATTCTCTTCTTTCAATGTGGTCTTTGCTTTTTCAGCGCTTAGTCTAGTCCTTTCAACATCTACATTCACTCCCTCAGCTCTCGTAAGTTTTCCTTCAAACTCCTTCGGAGCGAAAGCCAGCTGCTCTGTAAGGCTGGCATCAGCGGAAGTGAGCCTCGCCTTCTGGGCCTCGGACTGCTCAAGGAGAGTCTTGTACCTTGCCTTGAGTCCTTCCAGTTTTCGCAAAAGCTCATCCTTCTCCTTCTCCAGTGCAACCTTCATCTCCTCAGCACTTATCCTGGCCTTCTCAGCATCATCCTTCGCACTTTCAGCGCTCGCCCGGGCCTTCTCAGCAATTGTCTTGGCCTTTTTCGCAGCGGCAAGCTTTTCTGCGAAGTCTTTCTGGGTCAAATCCAGCTGCTCTGCATGTTTGGCCTCAGCAGATGCGAGCTTCTCCTTCTGTGACTCGTACTCTTCAAGTAAGGCCTTGTATTTCCCTTTGAGTCCACCAAACCTCATAGAGAGCTCATCCTTCTCCTTCGCAAAAAGGGCAAGCTGTTCTGCATGACTGGCTCCAGTGGATGCGAACCGGTCCTTCTTGACTTCAGATTTCTCAAGCAAGGAATCATACATTCCCTTGAGTTCTTCCAGGTTCCTGGAAAGCACATCCTTCTCCTTCGCAGAAAGGGCAAGCTGCTCTGTAAGGCTGGCCTTATCAGATGCAAACCTTTCTTTCTGGGCTTCAGAATCGTTGAGCAGGGCCTTGTGCTTTCCCTTAAGTCCTTCCAGTTTTCGCAAAAGCTCATCCTTCTCCTTCTCCAGTGCAACCTTCATCTCCTCAGCACTTATCCTGGACTTCTCAGCATCATCCTTCGCACTTTCAGCGCTCTCCCGCGGCTTCTCAGCAATTGTCTTGGCCTTTTTCGCAGCGGCAAGCTTTTCTGCGAAGTCTTTCTGGGCCAAATTCAGCTGCTCTGCATGACTGGCCTCAGCAGATGCGAGCTTGTCCTTCTGGGCCTTGAAATCTT
>MJCC01000001.1:759989-784701 GCA_001766655.1 Phytomonas francai
CGAGATTGTCCTTCTGCGCCTCGTACTCTTCAAGTAAGGCCTTGTATTTCCCTTTGAGTCCACCCAGCTTCTTGGAGAGCTCATCCTTCTCCTTCGCAAAAAGGGCAAGCTGTTCTGCATGACTGGCTTCAGCGGATGCAAGCCTGCCCTTCTGGGCCTCGGACTGCTCCAGCAAAGTCTTGTACATTCCCTTGAATCCCTCCAGGTTCCTGGAAAGCTCATCCTTCTCCTTCGCAAAAAGGGCAAGCTGCTCTGCATGACTGGCCTTATCAGATGCAAACCTTTCTTTCTGGGCTTCAGAATCGTTGAGCAGGGCCTTGTGCTTTCCCTTAAGTCCTTCCATCTTTCGCAAAAGGTCATCCTTCTCCTTCTCCAGTGCAACCTTCATCTCCTCAGCACTTATCCTGGACTTCTCAGCATCATCCTTCGCACTTTCAGCGCTCGCCCGGGCCTTCTCAGCAATTGTCTTGGCCTTTTTCGCAGCGGCAAGCTTTTCTGCGAAGTCTTTCTGGGCCAAATCCAGCTGCTCTGCATGACTGGCCTCAGCAGATGCGAGCTTGTCCTTCTGGGCCTCGGACTGCTCTAGCAAAGTGTTGTACATTGCCTTGAGTCCCTCCAGGTTCCTGGAAAGCTCATCCTTATCCTTCGCAGAAAGGGTAAGTTGCTCTGTAAGACGAGCTTCAGTGGATGCGAGCCTGCCCTTCTGGGCCTCGGACTGCTCAAGCAGAGTGTTGTACATTCCCTTCAGTCCTTCGAAGTTCCTGGAAACCTTACCCTTCTCCTTCTCTAGTGCAGCCTTTGCATTCTCAGCGCTTACCCTGGCCATTTCTGCACTATCCCTTGCCTTTTCAGCTGCAGCAAGACTCTTGAGAACTTCCTTCATTTTATCGGTGTGAGTTTGGGTTTCCTTTTTGATAGAGTCTCCGCTCTCTCTTATTCTGTTTAACTCGCGAACATTTTGTTCGAGAGTCTCTTGCAGATCCCCAATTTCGTAATTTTTCCGACGCAAAAGATCCTCGTATTGCTGCTCAAGTTCGTGTATACGCTCTTTCCGAATATCCAACTCCATTTGCATCTCTTTTATATTTTCTTTACTTACGTTCCGTGATGTAACGCTATTCGAACTTGATGCTCGGCTATAGCTGCTCGAAGAACGTGAAGTGTATGAAGATTTATCAGGGCTATTCCCCTCGGAAATTATTCTATTCAGACGCGCGGCACCTTGAGCCTGGGTAGGTGAAACAATTATATTTGGTACCACGGGCATTGTGTATTTGCTGTATAAATAGATATTCCGTAATTAGCCTATAGGGATATAAATGAAAAAAAATTCGTTTTATAATTACTCAATGACCTATCTTTTTATAAAACTCTGAAAATAAATGCTATAAAAAATTATATCGAGCGTGAAGTTTTCGAAGTCACTTGTGTATGTCAAGGTGGCAAAAACTGTCGTATATTGTTTATAATAATAGCTATGAGAACGACTAAATAAGAATCTATGTTAGAAATAAATCAGAGAATTAAAAGTAGATACGTTGTTGTTTAGCGCACCGAAGAAGTGAGTTGTAAAATATGAGGCATTCGATCTTTACACTCATCGTAAACAAAACCCATCTCGCCATTTACCTCTTCTTTTCAGATTCTCCGTTTCTTTTAGGTTTGTGGATACCCCTCATTTTTCCCCACATGTTTATATATCTACCCCAAGCAACAGGATTAATCGGCATAATGATTAAAGATAATTTAAAATATAGAGTAACTAAAAACTAATTGCTTTGTACAAAGTGAAGATGAAGATCTACATAAGTACAGGTATGAAGAGCAAAAATAGCAAGCAATTTCGACACACTAAACCTCAAATAATCAATAGATGCGAAGTAAAATGCTATGGAATAGGAATCTAAATCACCCTTACGATATATAAATGTATGCAATAATAAGGGAAAAAACGAAAACTTAAAGTTATATCAAAATTTGATTTAAATATGTTCTCATTCATGTTTTCCTTTTAGCATACGCATATGAATTCTCCTCATCTTACCCTGTAGAATATTTCCGATCTACTGGCTCAACCTCTTTGACTAATATTCCAACAATTCCTGTAGCCTCCCTCCTTCTAAGACCATACTTTTATCGAACAAGTCTCCTTTATTATTTTCACCCCAGTAAAAATTCCAGTGATGTTCATCCACCCTTTGCTCCATCATTGATGCTGACAACGCTGTTGATCGCCCTGCTGAGCATCCTCTAAGTACTTCATTAAGGAAGAGCTGGATTCTGCAACCTTTATGCATTCATCAAGGGTCTGTGGAATCTCGGACGAGCCCAACGCGGCGCCGTAGGCCCCTTTGATTTCCTCATATGAAAGGCCAAGTCCTACGCCTATGGAGAGCGCTGTTTGAATTTGAGTAGAGATCATGTCAAGCATGAGCTGTTTTGAGTGGTCCGCATCCTTTTCTTTGTCTTCATCTATGTCTTCATAAAAGTCCTCCTCGCTACCATCTTCGTCATCAATGCTATGCGTAACTTTTTCAGCATTCCCAAAAGTGTCGGACGATGGGAACGTTTGCTTTCCCTGATTCTGAATTTTATCATATTCAGCCCGTGCACCCTCAATACGCACGGCCTCATTGTAAGCGTCCTCGGTCGCCTCCAGTTTAGTTTCAAGGACCTCATTTGTCTGTAAATCGCAGTACTCTATGGCAGCTTGCCCAGTGATCACGAAGCAAGGCATACCCTTCTGACTTGCCACTGCCGAAACATAGAAGGGAAAGTTTTCAGCAAATTTGTTCTGCCAGTTCTTCCCATCACTTTGATTCTTCGCATAACTCACAATCTCGTCGATGTCTATACCGTCAATTTGCATGAGAGCTACATAACCAAACGAAGCATCCTTGGTTCCGACCACAATAGAGTTCTCATCCTCCTTCCAAGAAATAAAGGTGAATGGAGAAATTGGCTTTACGTTATCCATTTTCTCGTGCCTGTGTCGACAATATTCACACTTTGAAATACTATGAACTTCTCTATTAGTAAATATTGTTATTTAAAACTAAATACTTTAGAAAAATAGCAGGAGTTTGTGGAAAGAATAAATAATAGATTAGTACAAAAAAAATGTAGTATAGGCAATACAATGTCTAAGGAAACACAACAAGGGAATTTTATAATACCATACTTATTCTTGCGAATCTAGAGAAACTTCACACGTGGCAAGTACAATGATACTGAAAATATACTGTATTCATAATGATGATGTTTGTCAAGGTGCATACAAGTTCTTTAGCAACTTTGATTCACGGTGTTGACACAAGGGGTGTAGTGTCCAATTCCAAGTCTTCCTTTTTGAGGATACATACATATATATATATATATATAGCTAGGATAGCGATGCACGCACAACAGGTTTCCATTGTAACTTCGCCATCAGGAAGAGAAGTATACGCAAAACTTCTCTAGCCACTCTTTATTTTAATCAATTTTCCAGCCTGATATTCCTAGTATATTTCAGGGCACCGAACCTTTGGGCACTTTTAAGGAGAATCGCTTTCTAGTATCACATATCTGCAAATTCCAGTGTGCAGTTAAGTGGAAGTAAAAGGATCCCAATCACCACTATTTTCGTTCTTTGGGAAAAAAATAGAGTAACAGAAAAATCGAATTCGTCATGATCCTATCGTCCATGTTCCCATCTCACGCCCTCCGGAAAGCACTCTCACATTACATAAACGCATAAAATGAAACGAATCCGAAGGTTGATGTAAATCTAAACGGCGAAACAAGCATGTAAGCAAATGCTATTTTTTTTGACAAGAGTTTTAATCAACGTCAGGGTTTATCGACAACTCTTTTATGAGAACTACTGGAATACATCGTTACCAGTTTTATTCTGTGCTGCAACACTTTCCAGACCTTTCCAGAAAGGAAAACTAATTCGCCTGATTAGATGTGAATATTGCACAAAATAGAAGAGTTCACCAATAGTGCCCGGTCTGAACCCATTCTGACAACGCGGTACGGAGACGCGATGATGCAAGAAGTGTACAAATACGTTCCCGTAGTACTAGTGGCTGTCGGTATGGCCCCCGCTAGGGTTCACTCCGCGGTAAGAAACCCTCAAGGGCAAGGAGGAGCAACAGACCGTCTCTTGTCTGGTGACCCGCGTCTCTGTCATTGTACACCAATAGTCATATGCTACCTCTCTATCTCTTTGATTTGGCCCTATGATAAGCACACGGTGTGGCGATCTAGCTGCCCTTCTCCAGGGAGTGCTTAGCATGAGAGATTTTCAACAAAATGATTTAAAATACTTGTTGAGTCACAACTTTTGCTCATGGAGCATCCCCCTAACAAGATGGCACAGGCTTATGACTAGGCTTCACTGGCACTCAAAACCATTCACACAGTGCACCTGCGTGTCACAAATTCTCCGGTACCACTACTGTACGAAATAACACAACGCTCGATTGATTTCAGGAGTCCTTGATGAACCTCATCCCCACAAGCAAAAGCCCAGGAAAGACCAAACCGCCTACACAAAATAAGAAAAGCAATCAAAGGTAGTGTTGTGGGGCATCCTGTTGCTCGAGTTATTGTCAAATATTCTGATACGATAAACGGGAAAAAGGGTTGCAAGTGTCCAAATCACAAGGGTCGACTCATTACAGCCCATCCCGTTATTTATGTTGGCATACATAAAGTTTTCCCGCATGCATAGTTTACCATAGTCACTCTCGATATCTTTCCCGTCTCAATTGTGGCAACAGGTCTGAGTAGGTCGACTGAGAACAGCAAAGACTCACGAAGACAGTGTCTATGGTTGCCTCTTTTCAAAACTAATATGGAAGGCAACAGGTCTTCTATATCCCTCCCCTATGCGCAACAGTGTGGAATCCATTGAAAAAAAGAGGATGCCGATATCGTAGAAAAAAAATGTGAGGATCAAGTAGACGCACCCTCTAAAATCTCACAGCCCCCAGAATATCCCCGATAATTTGCACGTGACTATGAGCGTGGCTCGGTCCGATCGTTCGAACTTATCACAATGGCTGCGGCTAAGCTCACATTTTCTATTACATCTTCAATCATATTCAGCACATGTTGTAGCAGTGCTTGGCTACCATCCGCATCGCTCAAGAACCACCTCCCGGTATTAGTGTTGTCATCCTGTGGCTGTAAACGAAACCCTGCTAAAGAAAGTAGATTTGGAACTCCGAAACGTTCAATTGGCTTCAGCTTTCTAACATAAGTTTCGCTTTGGGTAGAGAGGCTTCGATACTTCTCACTTCGAGGGTTGTCAATGATATTTTTAAGGATACGTTGCAATAGTTCAAGGCCTCCTAACGTAATCTGAATGCCCTCTTCGTCAGCACCATCTCCAAGTAGCTCATTACTTTCAAGCATGCACTTAGTGAGTGCCAGGTCTTCCTCCTCTTTTTCGGTAAAAGATGACCTGGGATTCGATAAGCCTTGAATGGCAGATGGCATGGAATGACCGGGAGTCGTGTCTCCTACTATGTTAGCAGAAGAAAAAGAAGGGGGTGCAGAGGCTCTATCACCACCACTAGTACCGCTAATCGCCCCGCGGCTTGAAGTTGTTTCACCAAGGAGAGGTCGTAGCATCCGCCCAAGGGGAGTGCTCATCAGCATCGGAATCATATCTCGAACATCGCCCGGGATGTCTCGGCCTAATAAAAACTGTGAGGCAGCCTGTGTAAAATGATTGCAATTATTACGGAGTAGATCATAACTATTGGGGCCAAAGTTTCCGCCGCTGCCTTGCTGCTGTTTAACCCAGGATAAAAAATAAGCTTCGTTTCGCTTGGTGTCGCCTAGAGGCTCGGTACGGTAAGGTGCCCCGAAGCGGGTGTGGGCTGGGCGTGCCTCTTGTACGATGCCAACACCACCATCGAAGTAGAACTCACACCCAAACACGAGTATGGAAGTGTGCCAAATGCCTTCGAGCTCTCGACCCATGAGGAGCATGCTCATTGAACGAGCCATACCATTGGAAATATCATAGCGATACAAATGCACAGGATGCGACATGTCGGATAGTTATCCTATAGTGTATCATGGGAGAGAATGAAGAAAAGGGTAGAAAGTTGTTTCGTGTAATATGGAATTGACATGTGTGATTGAACTGCAGTAAATGAAATAGTCTAAAAAAGAAAAATTTCTGCATAAACACCATTGAAAGGACAAAACTATAACTCACTTTACAGTTTAAAAATTTTTTAAGACATGTATAAATATTAGAGAAATTGTAGATGTCAATGTCTCAAGTTTTTTTGCATAAACTCAAGTGCTATACACTATTAAGTTAGAAGCAAAGGAACTAATCTTTACAATTATGTTCACGTGATCCATTAAGTACGTGAAAAGGGGATCGAAAACTAAATCTGAAGCACTTGTTCATCCATAATCATCAGTACCTTACTCCGCTTTCGCCTTGCCTTGATATCCGCTGTTAACGGATCCGGCACGTCTAGATATGAAAGAATCTGGTCCAAGTCATTTTGCAGCTGCTGCTCAATTTCTGGGGTTTCCGAAAAGCCATTGATATTACAACCCCTTGAATCTTCAACGCAACGGTTGGAACGGGGGACGCCTTCCCAGGAGTCCTCTGTTGTGTGCGGCCACCTACTCCTCACCTCAATCGTGGTATTTGATGAGTAACATCCTTCGACTCCTCTCGCCCCCTTCGATCGTTCCCCCTCCAACCCGCATGAAGAGGACAATGACTTGCTTTTATTAGTCATATATGAACTATTTGGGAAGGATGATTCTAATTTGGGGGTTTTACTTCTTTCACGAAGCTCTATATCCTCTCGCTCACGTTTAACTATGTCAGAGGAGCCGCTTTCGCACCCCGCAGTTTCTCCTATTCGTCCACATACAGGGCATTCGCCGTCAGACATTGCCATGCCTCTCGCAGCCTCTAGACATGTTGCACATACACAAAAATTACAACACGCTGTTCGGACCTCAGAGAAAACGTTTAAGTCGCAAAGTACGCATGTCTGTGGTCTGCTTGCATTGATTTCCTCGTTGACGGTATCCGAGGGGGCACACCTGCCACGCATAATGGGAAACGTTTTCGTTGCCAGTGCCGCCGCACGTTCAAAGCCAAGGGGATCAGCCGAGCTGGACGACAAATTAGACTTCGATGTATCCGCGTAATTGTTGTCTCTCTTCACTGTGATATTAATGGAAGTCGAAGATGCACACGTGGCCTCTATCCCCAACTGGCTCTCCATTTGATTCACTAATAGTTTCTGCTCCATTAACCTCTGCTTTGCCTCCTGAGCTGTCTGATCCATTAAAGAACGCTTCGACACCGTAATAGCAAGTACGTCGTAGGTGTGTATTACGTCCGTCTCGTTCACAGGCACTGCTTCTTCTGCCATCCCCTCCATGGCAGTGTCATCCGCTTTTAGTGCATGATTAGTCAAAGTCGGAGTCTGAACCTTCACTATGGATAACTTGTAGGTACTTAAATTAATCTGATGCTCCGTAACCACAGCATGCAAAAGGCGTGCGGCGGTAATGGACTCACCTGGGAAGCCTAGAGTCAAGTGTCGACCAGATGCTGCGGGGTGAGAGCCTAAAAGTCGATAGCGAACTAGACCCTCAGTTTCGTTCATTACTATTTTTTGATAAACAGCTTTTCCTTTGTGTATATCTATGTATTTACAATATTCTGTTCTAGTTTGATAGACCTCAGTTATATCCGTAAGACAAGAAAAAAGTATGTTATTAGGAGAAGTTTGTGAAGCAATAAGTACGTTAAATAATCTCAAATAAAGGGCAGTTAGAATCTAAAGATTTATAAAACGTCTTTTCAAAGGACGGGTAATAATTTATAAGCGGAGGAATACCCTTTAGGGATAGTCAAATACAGGCACAAAAAAAATGATGAAATTCAGATTTATCAACTAGTTTACATCCAATTCCCTACAGAAACATAAAGTGTAACTCTCACCCTTCTTCCTTTCTTCGCTCGTGTTACTGTACACACAACCAAGTGCATTAATCGCAGATTTTAACCCTCCACTGCGTAATGGGGTCACTTGTGGCCGAATCTAAAATGCGGCCATTGCCTGTTGCCGCCATTCTTTGCCGCGTGCTGGTCACCGGTACAGCTTTGTAAACGGTACTTCCGTCCTTATCCACACAGTACGTCTCACTTTCCTGAAACGCAGCCTGTTTCGCCTTAAGCTGCGATATTGTCTCCTCTGGCGACTCGTCGCTGTACCCCAACGTCTTTAATATATTGAATCCGTCAAATTGATTCTTTGGTTTGCTAAAGTAAGTCTTGGACTCCTTGTAGGCATCTACAATGTAAGTCGGGCGCTTCTCTACCAACATTTTATTGTATTTTTCGGCTTCACTCAACTCCACTGGTGTCCGATCTGTGGCAGAATTCAGCTGCGAGTCTATCAATTCCGTTGATTTTTTAAACTTCGAACGGTCCATCGGGTAGTATTGGGGCTCTGGCGGCAAGTAATCTGCATGCAGAACGCTCTTGTTTTCAAAGATAGTTTGGCATCCAGTAAATACGTCTCTAAAATCATTGCACCGGCGCCAGCCATTACGTGCAACATGAAGCACCCAAACACGCGCACGGTCTTTGCCCAACTTGGTTAAGACTTTGCCATAATATTTTATAAGAAGATTTGCCTCTTCATTGCATTTGATAGCTGTATACTGCGTGGAGAACGTAGGGTTTGGTTTTGTTTCGTCTTGAGCATATATTTCAGAGCAAATATTACGGAAAAGATCTCGCTGCTGCCCCGTAGCACCCATGTTATACCAGTATTCAACATGTTCTCTCCATTCTGGAAGAAATATAATACAATACTCCTCATTCATCAGGTGCCATTTTGTAGAAGGAACACTCTCTTTGGCTTGGAGTAATTTCCTTCGGGTGTTCATGATATATGTGGATTTTTTTTTAAAAATGAGACTCTACAGAAATGCTAAAATTACTGCTGATTAAATTTTGCCTTAAGAGGTGTTGATACGTTAGTCTGACGTTAAATATACTCCTCTTAACCAAATATTACAGTAGGATAGCATAACAAATTGAAGGGAAAAATAGACCGAAAGGATCGCTCAGGTCCCACCACCATACTATAGTAGCAGACAAAAATACGTGGAAGTAGTTAGATCATAAAGCAATACTGGTATTTACGAGATTGGCAAATGGTATCTGAACACGAAAATTGAATATATATATATATATATATATATATACTATTTATACATATGCTCTAATTGGATAATTTAGTCAAGGATGAAAGAGGGAGAATTCAGACTCTAAAATGCACTCGAATACTGGTCATTCATAAGAGGTGACGATTTCATAGAGTACTTTATACATAAATTGTGTGGTACATAAACTCGTCCCTTGCCCACGCTCCCTTACATCTACATCAAAAAAAAAAGCTGCCAAAGAAAGAAAGAAAGAAAAGGAACCTTCGTAAAACCCTCCACGCCATCACTTTGGCTCTCCTTAGTTTTGGCTTTCTTCTATTTCTGCACTTTGGGAAAAAGCGAATTGCTTGCTGTGAATTTCTTCTGCAACAGAGGCCGGTGCCTTTTTTTCATGCTCGTGTCCCCGTCGCGCAATGCGATCAAGTACCACAGGAACTAAGAAGTTATCCAGCATGTCGCACACCAAGTTTTCTTTTTCTACCGCATCTGTTGGATCTCGAGGAGGCAACGCGGCTTGCCGCTCACGTTCCCGGTCTACAGCGACCTGCAGAGCAGTCTCTACGACCGCCGTATGGTATAACTCTTCCAAAAATGTGGCTGCGGTGGTCCGCGTCGCACGCATGAGTGCCTTGAATTGCACTTCACCGCACTCGCGCTCTGCGCAGGCGGCTTCACGCCGCGCAAGCTCGGCCGCCTCCCGCTGCTCCCGTGCCGCCACAGCTTCAATGTGCAGCTGCTCGAGCCTCTCCGCGTCTTGCTGTCTCTCCAGCTCCTGGAAGAGATATCCAAGGTTATCTTGTATGATGTCTCCCAAGGCCGTATCTAGCACTACCTGAATGGCCCTCTCCTCTTGTCGACCTGCCTCTTCAGCCACAGCTTGAGATGACGCCATGTTGAGCTCCTCTGCACGCTTCGCGTCCGAGGCGGCCTGTAATTCATTGATCAGCCCCTGACAGCGCTCCTTGCCTTCAAAGAGGTCATTCTGAACTGCGCGCCCGCGAAGCAGCCGCTGAAGTAAGATACAAGCGTCCTCAACCTCCTCGGATGCATCCCCCTCTAACTCTAGCTCGGGAGTATCCGGTCGCTGAACCTTTGGGGCAACGCGATAAAGAACCAGAACCTCCGCCGCGGTCAGTTTTGCTGGACTTGTGCCTGACCCATTGTCATCATTCACTAACCCCTTCTCTCGGTCAATCTTTCGCTGGGCGTACTCCAGGGACTGAACCACCCGCTCAGCCTCGCGCCGCCGGTAGACAGTCGGCAGTTTCTGGACCGCCTCATTCTCGGGGAAGCGAAAAGTATTAGCCGGAACGTGCTCGATCCTCGCGCTCCGCGTGCGGTCCACCACCTCCACCCCCTCCACAACGTTTAAAAGGGTTGGGCGGACGTCGTAGGCCAGAACACGCTGCTGGACGTTAGCCTCGGAGCCAACCCCGACCGCCGCGCCGCCCTGGGCGTGCACTGTGGAGTGGTCGGAGAGGAATAGAGTCGCGCCGGCCCCGCGCCTATGGGCGCCAGAACCGCAGAACGCGCCCTTACCCCTACCCCCTCCAGCCGCGTCGCCACTCGACTGAGCGTTCCTTCGCCGGAATCGCTGAGTACTTATTTGATGGCTGTCCGCCATTCTCCTTGAATACAGGCTCGTCAACTTATTCCGCAGTGCGTTCATGTAGTTTTCCTTGATGTAGGCCAGTCGATCCTGATTGATCGCCTCGCGGGTCTTCTCTTTCTCCAGCAGCAACGTCTTGGTCTGATCAAGGCGACGGGCGTCGAGCTTCTCGACGTGCTCTTCACGCTCTTTCCACTCAATCTCTTCAAGCTCGTGAAGTTTCATATAGTTTGCCTCGAGTACAGCAGGATCCCTGGAAGAGGTCTGCAAGGACTTTTCAACTTCACGGCGGCGACGCAAGCGCAGAATAAGATCAACCTCCTCTTGCCCAATAGGAAGCCCCTTGTTTTGCCAGGTTAACCCCTCCAGCTGTAAGATTTCAGGATCACTTGGCGCATCGTCCGGGATATAATAATCCGGAGAGTAAGGGTCTGTCTGCGTGTCATTCTCACGATACATCGTCTGCACCGCAACCTCACGATTGCTGGCAGATGCAGCTTCTATATCAGCCTGGGTGTAGCCCTGTGCAGCATCGTTGAAACTTTCCCTCGTACCGCTAGCACCGCTTTTGAGACTAGGAAGGTGATGCGGTCGACCCCGCCGCTTCCAAGCTCGATTTCGAGCCCCACCGGTCTGGAAGTGCTGAGGCGGTGAGTTCATTTTCGCGGACCTCAACCTTCCGCCGGTGTGAGTACTGCGATAGCCATTAGAGGTGCTGCTTGCCAAGTGAATGTCAATGTGAGCCGCGGGTGCTATAGGGCAAGTCGAGGAAAACCGATCCTGAATGTTATCCCAGCGAATCGATGGATCCCCCCTGGGGCTTATTGAAAGATTGATATCTCCCCCATCCGCTCCCTCACCAGGGAACACATTTCGTTCCGCTTCAATAGGACGTCGGAAGAACTTAAAGCGGTCGCGACCGGCGAGCTCAGTGGAGTAGCCGACACCACCCCGAACATGGCTTTGCCGTGTGCGCATCACCCCTTCTTAAATAAGATTATAGACTGAAAAAAAAAATTCTGTTGTTCCTCCTTAAGTAAAAAATTAAATGAAAAATAAAATGTGCACGTTCTATGAGCAAGATTAGTCGAAACAATACTACCAAGAAAGCAAAGAATTTTTTTTTTGTGATGCCAACGGATGGTCACTTTTGTGCTTCACGCACCCCTCCCCACATTCACACAACACCATCCCTAAAACCAAAAAAAGAGCATTTCGCCGTGACACGCAGCAGCATGCTCTCCAAAAGCTCCTTGTCATGTTTCTGCTTTCCCTATACTATGTCCCCAATTCTACTTTTCCCATTTCCGCATCCCCACCTGCCCTGTGCTACGACTCTGAAGCTCCCATGCGAAAGATGGAAGCCTTTACGCGCTTGTTAACTCCGGTAAAAAAGGGCCTAAACTCCAAAAAGACAGCCAAGACCACAGTGAAACGTAATACCTCAATCATCTCGTTGATTACAAACGCAAATCCGACATTAACATACGTGTCCCATGCCTCGATTCGCTGGTAAAACAAGTCTCTTGACAAATACGACCCCAAGAGAAGAAACATATAGTCAAAGGCCGCTTCTTTTTTCAAATACCCAGAAGCAAAACCGACATAAAGGGCGAACCACGTACCGAAGTATGCCGTTACATACAGTATGACAAAGGGCCATCCTTGACGCTTGAAAAAATTGTAGCTTTTCTTCCAGCGGCGGCTTTTGTCCTCTTGAATACGGTCTAGTTCATTCTGAAAGACACGCGCACTCTCCTCACTTATTTGCCTAACATGAGCTTTACGTTTGAGAGAAATCTCCCTCTTATCCCACTGCGTCGTCCCGATAGATGGCGCGCTATGAACTTTACCGTCGACTTCTTGCATATACTCCTTGGTACTCTTTGTAACCCACTTGGTGGTGAGGTTGCGCTTGTTCTTGTTAATCCCAGACAGGGTTTCGCTTGAATGCACGTACTGCACCCCGCGAGTGGGGATGCAAAGAAACGACGAGGAACTGAAACATGAGTACAGTGACGAGTGGCGCCTGGAGAGGAATCCACGACTGGATCCAAACGATGATAATCTCACCAAGGCGTTCGATGGATGACAGAATACCCCACTGCTCAAGGGACAAAAACACTTCTGCATGAGGGCAATCCTTCGAAATGTGTGAAGAGAAATACTATCCACCTGATTTTCTTCTAATAGTATTTATTACATGATATTGAAGCGAAATACAAGAAGTTTAAGCTAACGTGACAAGTATTCTTCTCCTTATCGTCAAACAAGAAGGTATATTTTAGTCAATCTTCACGATTGTCTAAAGATTTTCTTATATTTGATATATAGATGGACGCACGGATGCATGCACTCTGGAACCCGTTTAAATAATTCACTTCTAATCTAGATTCAAAAAAGTCTGCACATTATCGAGCTGGTGAGGGCAGACCATCACCCACAGACCTTACTTCTGCTAGTTGTGCCACAACTTCATCAAACGCCTCCAGCACTGGAAGACTACCCTCAGAGCTCTGTTGTGGAAAGTTCAAAGAAAAAGAGGAAGCCACCGCTTCGAGATCCCTCTGATTCGCTTTGAAAAAGCGAAACTCGTCTTCGCTCACACTCGCATCTTCCTCAAACATTCTATCCAACGCTTCTGCACTCGCATTATGCCCTTCATTGGGTGGCAGAGGGGGGCTTGGGGTTGGGCGCTGCTGTTCAAAGAAGCGATTTAGGATTTCTTCCTCAGTGCCCGCTGAGACATTCAGGTACTCCTCAGAATCTGTATCGCATGATTTAAGACCATTCTCATCCTCGTACTCATCAGTATCGTCGTCAGAAAATGCCAAGCTCGCAGAGGGTAAGGTAGACACCCCGCCGAATAGATCGACCCGCTCGTCGTTCCTAGTATGTTCTTCGCTTTCGAGCACCTCGGAAAGGTGCTCCGGAATGCTCTGATCATCGTCCAATCCAAGCAAAGACTCTTCAGCTCCTCCAAATTCGATCTCGTCATCTGTATATGTGTAATTCGGTAAGGTGCTATCTGACCCTACGACGTTATCGGCCTCGTGTGCCTCGTATTGGGAAAGCAGAGAGGCTGAATTAGGATCCTCGGGCACGCTGCCGCCGCCGCCCTCGTCCCTCGACGGCACTGAGTTGGTAGCCGTGAACGGGGATGCCTCATTCTCTGTCGTACGGTAAAAAGCAACCTCCCGCTCGGCTGACTCGACATGCCGCATCCACAGTTCTGAATTTTGTGGTCTCACTCTTTTAGAAAAACAATCAGTGCGGTTAGGCGTGTCCTGATCTCTCTCTAAGCCTTCCCCTTCCTCTTTTTCAGTCTTGAGAAGCTCCTCTACATGCGTCTGAGTCGGGTATACAAATGTAAATGAAGACCCTGCTTCCCCCCTCGACACCCCAGGTTTCCTCCGTTGGCTGACATGCTGTTTACCTGGACGAGCCGCGTTGTGCATTCCAGCTAAAAGGTCGTCCACACGGCACGTGGAACCCCCCTTCGGGGACTGAGGCCCCTGCGGTGGTGTATGGTATTCGCGACAATTGCAAGAAAAGGTGGATAGGGCTTCTCTACGGCTTCTAAACCCCACCCCTAACGTGCTCTTAAAAACACTTCTTATGGGTTTATCCATCCAGTAACATGTTTTACGCAATGAACTGCGGGTCGGAAAGCTAAAAATGTTGCGCATTTCCGCTGTTGTTTGGATGGGTTGAAAGAAAAAAACTGCCAAAGCAAATAACCCCTACAATTGGATGGTGCGCTAGGATTGGGGGTAAAGCATCCTTTGTTTCTTCTAGGGATTGAAGCAACGAATGATGTTATCGGTATTCTTTTTTACTATTAAAAATACAACTATATTAGAAACTTTACGACTCAGAATGCAGTCAAAAGAGTAAAATGAGAGACGTTAAGGTAGATTTTCGTGCTTCCTCAGAGAAAAAACACCCACATAAAAAGTAACAAATTCTTCACTTATTATGCATGTTTATCTGGGATTTTTTTTAATTAAGTTTACCCTTAGTTATTATTTGTTCCTGTGAAGGCAACAATTATGGTCCAGTAGGCTATATCGCTAAGCAACCTATAACTAGTGCCGTACTGAATTAACGTGTCCTTATGTCCTCCTATTCGTGCATTTCCTTTTTACACTTATGCAGAAACACACGCTCCTTCCTTTAGGAAATGAGGAGTACTACTAGCGGCTATTAATTCTTACTTCGAATTCGCCTCAGCTCTCTGTTTTTTTAACTCGGGTGCTCCACCGCCATTCTCAGGTTTTGCATGCGTTGTAACTTCTGGACCCTCCACGGGATCCTCACTAATTTTAGACACTTCCTCAGGATCACAACGCATATACCCAAGGATAGAGCACTCTATCTTCGTTCTAGAGGGGTTCTGTTTATTACTGCCTCGGACGTCGATTCGGACTCGGACGCTGTCCAGTAGCTCGGGAACCTTCAGAAGACTCTCCTTCAAGATACGGCTCTCTTGGCCGAACTTGGGAACCAGAACCGATATGTAGGCATCTGAAAGACGCACCACATAGGCATCCTCTTCAATCGCCGCGCCGCGCGACTCAATGCTCTGGAGGTAAAAGCCTGTGTATAAATTCTGAGAATCGCGTCCGGCTCGCTGTGCTTGCTCATGACGATAATTCATGTCTTCTGCCAGCGCTTGCACATTGCTGGCGTTCATAATGGTAGTATTGATCTCACCGATACCGATCGCCGCGGCGAGCTGACGGTGCACGATCACATCGGCATAACGTCGAATCGGCGATGTAAAATGGGTATACATACTCATAGCAAGTCCAAAGTGATAGTACTCATCTTTTGGGATCTCACCGCTAGAGAAGTACTGCGCCTGACGAAGGCACCGCGTCGCAAGGATGCGAATAAGCTTGTTAAAGTACGGATCAGTCGGATTAACACAAGCATTCAGAGAACGACTGAGAGATAATGAGGAAGTGTCATCTAGGCGCAGTTGTACCTTTTTTGTAAGGGCCTCATTAAGGGCATCAAATGCCCCCTCCCCTGGCCGCTGATGCCGCCGCATCAAAGTCCAGTTCGGAAAATGCTCGTAAATCTTCCTCGCCACGGCCACGTTTGCGTACAACATCCACTCCTCGACCATTGAGTTGGCCTCAAATGTCTCATACTCTTGCATATCCGTCCTATCGACGTGGTTCATGTCGACCTTAAATTTAAATTCCTGTGAAGCTAGAAAAAGAGCACCATCCTTTTCACGCTGAGCCCGAAAATGTCGTGCGAGCGTCATCAGGCGACGCAGTGATTGCGCTATCTCAGACTGGTTCTGTGCGTCATCGATCATGCGCTGTGCATCGCCGTAGTAGAACGCACGACGAGATCGAATGATCGTCTTGCCGAACCAACTCTGCACAAGATTATGATTCTCGTCAAATTCCCACAACGCGGAAAAAGCGTAGCGGTCCTCGCCCTCGACGAGAGAACAGAGATTCTCAGTGAGCAACTGAGGCAACATATTGATGCGGCGATCCACCAAATAGACGCTGGTGCTGCGTTTAGCTGCCTCCGCATCAATGGCAGTCTGCTCACGCACGAAATGGGTGACATCGGCGATGTGGACACCAACTTCCCAGTGCTTCCCGTTGACCACGCGGCAATGCAGGGCGTCATCGATATCGCGGCAGCCCAGTGGATCGATGCTGACGATATCCAGATCGCGTAGATCGAGCCGCACCGCCTCCTCCTCCGGCGTCACCGTCCAGTGCCCTTTGGGTAGGCAATCGTAAACGGCCTCGCTGAAGTCGTAATGAGGGATGTCGTTTTCGATCAGAATGACCTTCGCCTCCGTGTCGGGGTCGCCAATCTTGCCGAGAACCTCAACGTAGTGTCCGAATGGAAAACTGCAATTGACGGGCCAGTCATCGATGACAACACTCAGCCGCTTATCCTTGAGGTCGTTTGCGTGGCGCGTTGTGATCCGGATACGAGGAATGCGGTGATCCTTAGGTCGGAAAAGCAAGGAAATCATCCCAGAAGAGCCGATCGACAGCCGATCAACATCCTCCGCGTCAATGCTTCCGCAGAAGGGACGGCGACACATCCGTTCGATGCCCACCACCTCCCCGGTGGCCGTGTATCCCAGACTCAACGCCTCCTCCTCGCTCATGCACGCGGCGTCCGCAGTTTCATTGGCCACCCTCGGCTCTGAGGGCTGGGCCGAAAGGTCTGCGGAGGAGGCCTCCGGGCCCGTAGGTTTAGCACCGGCATCTTGTTTGCTCCTGCTACCGCGACTTCGCCACTGACTTACGGGTAAGAGCTTGACTATCACGACATCATCATGAATGGCGCGATTCAAATTAGAGCGACCTGGAATAATAATACGATCAAAGCTGTGTCCCTCGAACTTGCCGCGTATTTCGCCAAAAAAGCAGCTTGAATCACTAATACGTAGCTTCCCACGGGAAAAAAATCCCATCTTCACCCCTGATTCAAGTGCTGAAGAGGGAAGATGCGGAGTAAAGATGTTCACCCCCTTGTTCGAGGAAGGACCACCGGTTGAGGAAGGCTCATCTATCCTCACCTTTTCGGAAAGATCGGATTCCGTGCTAATAAAAGTTTCCACGTACTCACGCATGCCTAAACAGTGAAAGTTCGGTAGCATTTCAACCTCCTCAGCAGACTCAAATCGCTGCTTCTGCCCATTGCTGTGCGTTATAAAAATCACGGGCAAGGTTTCACGGAGGGAAGGAAAAGTCTTTAATACGTGTCGACTATACCACAAAGAGGCTACGCTTATACATCGATCATTGTATTGATGTGGGGTCTCATCCTTCAGTGGAATGCAGTGGGTCTGTTCATGGCGGTCATTAGCAAAGACATAGCAATGCTTGATTAATCCATCTTTCAATAAGTTCTGCAAACGTATGTAAATGGCCTTGTTGCGAGATTGAATCTCTGCTAGCACTGTGCTTAGGAAAACAATGTTTTCAACACGAGAATCCTCCAAAGCGTTGACGTTTTGCAGCACAACGTCTGTATCTGGAATTAACAAAGGAAGAGTCTGAAGAAGTGAAGGTGGGGTGGCCTCCTTTTGGGATAGCTTTGGGCACAGTGGGCATTCGACGAAGCCGCAGTGGATGTCGTTACGGGTGACCATTGTATTCTTAAAATTGGTACTGCCGTGTGCGCCCTGTGATCGAACACGATGCACGGGCTTTGGCTTTTTCGAGAACATATTTAAAGTTATAGGGAAATATGTAGAAAGCGAGCCGATAATCAAACTCAGATGAATATGGTATTTTTCCCCTTTTCCTGTACACTTTCAAACGAGAAGGAAATAATAGCAATAATAATAATAATAATAACTCAAGAAGTATCCGAAGATTAGAGAAGGCAAAAAAAAAAAATTTCAGTGAAAATTACTGGAGATTCTTTATCTACAGACGTTCCAAAGAGTTTTGTGAAAAACAAGTGGAAGCATCATTCCACAGAACCAGCAAAATAGCCGGGTTGCCACTGGCCCGTGAACGGAGGAATGACCCAAATTTTACTTGTGGAAGGGACAAGCAACAACAAGCTGATATAGAAGCAAATACAAATAAAAATGCTTACTATGAAGAGCCTAAATGACATGTTGACGTACCAAGCGATGATATCGCTGTGAGATTGATGATGCGAGAAAAAAAAAAACAGCGCAGCCCACATCCATGGCATGAAGCAGAACCCAATGCGGAAGTACCATTTGCAAACTCGCTCCGCTTTATCGACTGTTAGTTGCTCCGTAGCTAGCATCCAATGAATTTGATAAATGAATATGCAAGAATAAGCATAGAAAACAGATTTGTCACACCTATAAAAAAAAAGGAAGGAATTTAGTATTACATGAAAATTCACGATGCATACATATGGGTTTTCACCAGTCTGATTAATTTCATTCGCACTTAGATGACATCATATTTTGGCTACTGTTACATCTGCAATGAGTTTCCCTAATTGAGGAATGGGGGGGGAGTGAAACGCCTCCAAATATTTCTTTGAAGTTTAAAGTGAAAACTTATGTTAAGCTTTCAAATATAATGATCACAAACAATACATATATGAGCTTTCTCTAGGTGGTGAAGAAGGCATCCATACCTGTGCAGCAACAAAGTAGCAAATGGGAGAAAAAACTTTTGATTTAATACATCTTACTTCGATTCTGTACAAATATTTTCAATAAGGACGAATAACGAAGACACTCCAGATAATTATTTTCTCGCGTGATAAATTGCCAAAAATTGATCTCGTTGTAATTGAGCTGTTTGCTGCGGCTTAGGAAATAAGGTAGGCAACTTCGGTATCTCTAGGCGATGATATTCCTCGTTGCCTGTTGTTTTCGATCCCGCTTCTTTCAAGCTGCGTTCCGTTTCGCGCTGCCTCTGCAATTCTTGTTTGAGAGCAACCTCTCTTTTTACCCGTTCTGCTCGCATCTGCTTTGCTTTGCGAAAAACAGAAGAGATAGGAAACTCTGTTGTCTGCGTTGAATTTGGTAATTCCAGCCCTTCTTTTAATGGGTTAGAAGGTGAAGCATTCACCTCAGTAACACATGCATCAGTTGACAGGGGGGGCGAATATGCTTTGAGTACGTGCATGGCGGCTGTCATACGGTTATCTTTGAGGTTAAAAGGTCGATTGAATTTAGAACCAGAAATTTCAACTGAGGGCCCTTGAATGGGCCTGACAGAAAGTAAAGATTGGTCCTCCGCTGAGGGGGAGTAAACACGAGGTGGTAAGCTATACAAATACGGGTTTCGATAGATTTGAGCCATGTTAGTACCGTTGATATCGCCCTTGCTGCCGTCGTTAGCAATAAAATTTTGATACGATGTAAGGAGAGGAGCGGGAGATGCTATGCTACTGAACTGATTGTCATTTTCCTCTTCATTCCCCTTTTCAGTTTTTCCAAGGATGCAAGGTTGTTTTTGATTCCCCAGCTCTGGCGCCTCCAGAGATGCAGTGAACTCGGCAGGTTGAAAAGATTCGTGTTTGAGAGATAAATTCGATGGAGCACTCTTGTCTTGAGAATTTGAGCGGAAAGGGCTAACATTATTAGGATTCATTGTACTACTTGGGACATAATCATCTGTACGGAAAGTTGTTAGAGCTATTTCAGTTGGCAGGTAACCTGGATACAAGATCCGAGTCATCGGCATTGTTTCTTGATCTGAGCCAGTTCTGCCTCCAATTGAAGGGTCTCGCATTATTTTGTCATCAACCGCAGCAGTAGCCTCTCTTGCTAAAGGCTCAAAACAAGAAAATACTTCATCGTTGTGATAATGATACGAAGGGCGCATGCCCTCGTTGGCAGGCCTACCTAGTTGGACGCCCGTGTAATACTCATATTCACCTGTGTAAGCTGCACCCACTTCTGCCCGTGTGTATGTATTGCAGGGGCTATTGTTATTGCTGAAAAATGAAATTGGGATACGTTCATCATTAAAATAAATGCAGTTCCCGTCGGTGTCCAAATGAGATAAGCCCCCTACAATTGAGTAAAGTGTTCCCTTACTTCCAGTACGTCCTACAAAACTACGAAGGTCATCCTCTAAATCTGAAGACGAGATTATTGTAAAGCTAGGCTTAATCCCGAATTCTCGAAGACTAAAGTAAAGCAAACGTAACAATTCAGTTATACGAGCCGTGTCTTTTGCAATTTGACGTTTAATAGCAGAACATATTGCGGTATACTGCTTAATTTTGTTTTCATCCTCTTCAGCGTTGAGCATTTTCTCAAAACGAGCAAGACGCACCCGATTCGCTGCACGACGAAAACGTAAGGATACAAGTTCTTTCAAAAGGTCCTCTCCAGTCATGCCTCCTGCTCCTTCGATATTTGATTTCCTCCATAACTCAAATTTCTCCTTTCCGGTTGCCTCAGTTTCAACTTGCGGTCTACTCGTAGGCCTGCTACATCGTGCTACGCCATTAACTCTTTCTGTAAAAAGAAGTTCATTCTGCAATAATAGATTCTTTAAGCGTCGCTGTAGTTTTCTATACCCTTTTGAAAAAGCCTTTAGCAGATACTCTGCATCTTTCACAATTGGGCTATTTACATAGAAATGAATACCCCAAAGAAAACTGCAATCTAAATCAGGGAGCTCCTTGACTTTATCGAGAAGCCTCCTGAGTTTACCTGAATATTTTGCCTCTGAACACTGCTTAAAAATCTCCTCGAAGTGGTGAACCTTACTAGGTGGAACTCTGAAAAGGTCGCAACAATGCTTGCACTCAAGACTTTTGTTTATGTTTTCTAAGTATATTGAGATATCGTGCATAAATGAAATAAAACAATCAGCGAGTGCATTCGAACGCGATTCTTGCAATAAAAACATTTGAGACATCAAAGACATGTCATCTTCGTATTTTTGTTTCAGATAATTCATGTCCTTGCGAAGTTGATCTATGATCTCATAAAAATTTTCCTTGACTAAATCGATTGCAAAATGCAGATTCCATTGATACGATATCCCCAGATTATGCTGATGCTCAAGTCGATTTTGAAAGAGTTTCATCGTCTCTGAACAAAAGGTAAGGGAATTATCAGCAATGTTACTTCGGTGATGCTTTGATAAATAGCCTTGGACTTTTTCCCTCTCATGAAGTACTTTCTCAATTCGTTCTTCAAAATCGTTATGGGACCTATTTAAAAGCCTAATGTACTCTTCATAATCAAAAATTGCATCAACAGTCTCCTCACTCCTAGAAATTCGCTGGAGCATTTGCTCTAAATCTGATATTTTTAATTTACCAGAAGCAAAGTAGTCACTGAGCCCATAAGATACGCCGCCAGCTCCCCCCGATTCAAATGATTCCATATTTGATTTCTTGCTCAAAGAGCATGAAGCGTCACTTTCTGGTGTGCATCTTGATATATTGTGCTCAGGTTGGGAACATTCATCCACTACCATTGGGTGCTCCTGTACGACAACTCGATACGGTCGGCAGAAGGATTCAGAGTTAGAAATTGTCTGGCCTACAGTTGGAGAATTGGGATCATTGTCTACCGCTGTAGGGTTTGAAATAACAGCCAAAGTTGAAAACTGGCTTTTAAGTTGCTGGTCTATTTTACCTCCCTCTGAAGTTAAATTGGGGGCTGATTTATACTTCTTAATAGCAAAGCCTAAATTTTTCCTTGAGTTATTTTTTAGATCCCCGCTTGAAGCTGATGAAGGCTTTAGTAATGCGATCGATAATCTATCGGCATTCTCTTTTTGCATTCTTTTTTTTAAGTGATCAATGCGACGCCGCAATATGAGCACCTCACGAAAGTAGCTATGGAGCATATAATAATGCGATGCCTTGATATCATTGAGTAGCATTTTCAGATCATCCCGATACGATTCGTAATACTTTATATGTTCTTCCATATTTTGGACACGTTCTTCCAAAATAATGCAATTTTGCTCTGTTGCAGCAAGATCCGCTCGTGGTATATCTATAGTAAGACATGTGTTTACAATTTCATTGACCAAACTATTGCAAACCTGAAAAGTGCTTTCTTTCTGATGTTCGGGAAGATCAAATACCTCCTGATAAGATTTTTGTATCAACGCATCAAGATGACGTTTTACATCAGAACGCACTTGCGGATGAACTTTTTGAAGCTTCAATAGTTGATTGATATCTCGGGCAGTCGCCTCAACTAAATGTGGAAAGATACCCATTACCCCACCCTATAAACTCTCAGTATTTATTGAAAGAAATGAAAAGAGCAAAATTATCCCTAACCATATTTTTTTTCCAAGACCCGTGATAAAAAAAATGAAAAGACCATTTTACTAATGCTCGTCGTCCAATGGGTTTTATGATTTTTTGTCAATTATTATTATTATTATGACTTAATGAAATTCTTGTATATTTAAAAGATATTAACATAAAACTAAAACACAGAATAAAAGTAAATTTACAGGGATGCTAGATAATTTTTGCGCCACAGCTCTAATCCCTTTTGAAATGTTCCAGGAACGAGACCCTCAGGACAATAACAACAGGATACTCCAATTTTGGAGACAGCGCTAACATTATTTCGCTGGTTATCGAAAAATAGCATTTGGGAAAAGTCAACTACACTTTGATCAATTCGGCGAACCTTTTCAAGGATTCTTTTGTGCTGCTGATCCTTTCCGGCGTAATAAATTTCCTTTCGATCAGAAAATAAAGATCCCATGGATAGAAATTTTCCCTCCACATCCCTGAATTTAAACAAGTCAAGCAAGCTTTCTGCCCACTCCGGAATATCACATGTTGAGGAAATTGCAAGATACGTATCTTTCCATTTAGGGTTCACAATAAGATCTTGAAGAACACTTCTAGTTTCGCCGATAAGATAAACATTTGTGCCCCTTCTATCAATCATGACATTAGGATTTTTGCTGTCTGGTTGAAATGGCGCACCACCACTCAGCTGATACATTTCGGGATTCCATAAAGTACCATCAAGATCGAAAACAATAACGCGAGGCAGATCGTCCGCATCACGGGAATTACCTGGCATTGCTAACTATTTAATATATAATATACTTTACTAAAGAAAAATTATAGAAGGGATACATTAATAATTTACGCATATCTGAGTATTTCATAAAGAAAATATACATTTGAATATTTGCAACAACAAAAAAGATAATAATAGAGATAATAATATAATCGATTTAAGTTTATGTTAAAGAGAAAAGAAATATTGAGTTTGCATCCAATTAAATCATTAAAAAAATAGTGAGTGTAGAGAACAAAAATCTCGACTTAGTAAACTGTAAAAAATTTTATTCAATTATTTGCTCTATCATATACACTATACTGTTGGAATTTATGTCAAGGTAAGAGCACCGATAAAACCTTCCTAAAAAAAAACTTTGAATAGATGTATACAAAGTGAAATCACAAGAAACCTAAAAATGTTAAAGAAAAAAAAAAGAATAATATCAAACTTTTTGGCTAAATGAGAAAAAATGAATGAGACTTAATTTAAAACACCCTTCAGTTTGGATATCCGAGGCTAATAGTTTTAAAAATAAAAAAGACACCTCTTACCCATATGAATACATACACAAAAAGACTCTCTAAGATTTTTAAAAAAATATTAGCAAAAAAAAATAAAAGATTTAAAAAAGGAGAACACTGTAAATAATTTTAGAAATAGGAAAAAAAAACATAATGACACACCAGCGAAAAACCACCATACACCAGATAAAAATAGAACTGCAAAGAAAAAAAAACAAAACTAGGAAAAATAAATATAACTGGATAATCAAAGCGCACACCAAACAAAAATAATAATAGAGCCCCAGACAAAAACGCCAAAATAAAAAGTCAGTAAAGACCCCCTTACGAAATCATCCAAAACCTAGGAAAGCGTTGTGACAAAGCCTATCTAGATAGGAAAGAAGATGCGCCAGAAAAAGAATTACAAGCAAGTTTCAAGAGAGCACCCATGACGACCAAAGCGCAAAGCAGGGGTCACCGACAAATCAACAGGAACCGATCCTGTGGAAACGGTGTTTTTGTGGCCACCCGGGGCCGGTTTCGGTGTCCGCAGGCCCTGGCGCCACATCATCGTGACGCCACGACCTGGCAAGAAAAACAAGAAATAACCTCTGAGGCGGGGAAACACCCCCCACCCCAACCGGCATATTGGTATTTTTTGAGTTGGGGTGTGTTATTCCCCTTCCCGGGGGGTGGGGGGGGAGCATTTCCCTGCGCCATTGCCGTGCAGCAAGGCGATGGGTTCCAGCGAGATGCCTTTGGCATCCGGCATACTGGGGGGCAATCAGGCGGGTATAAATGTATAGCGGTGTACGTATTTCTCTCTTTCCACAACATTGAGGAGTGGCTGAACCTTTATTATCGATTTATTTG
>MJCC01000001.1:796905-807057 GCA_001766655.1 Phytomonas francai
AGACGTGGAAGAGGACACAGAAGACGTGGAAGAGGACACAGAAGACGTGGAAGAGGACGTAGGAGACGTGGAAGAGGACGTAGGAGACGTGGAGGACACAGAAGACGTGGAAGGGGGTTTGGAGGAGGGGGCCGCGGGGCCGCTGGCGAGGGCCCCCTCCGGCGCCTCCCACCACGCGTAGCATGGGTCGCGCCCCCGCAGTCGCGTCTCCGCGTCGTAGCCCTCCAGCACATACCGCAGCGTCTGCCGCGAACGGATGTACGGGGAGAAGTAAAAATAAATCGGATCCTCACCGACAATCGAGGCTAGTTTATGTCCCGCGCGTAGGGATTGCCGCTTTCCCTCCTCCTGAAGCGGAATGCTCCAGTCGGGCGACTCGATGTATCGATTGGCATCCTCATTCGCCTCGCTTAAACCCGTTCGAATGAATATAATGCGCTTGACGGGTTCAACAAAAGGTTTAAACTCGTGCGCAAGGCCCAAAAGGTGTTCCACGTCATTCGTATGATAGGATTCTTCATCCGTAAGAGTCAAAGAGGAAGAAGAACTCAAAGAGTGAATCACGCCTGAAATGGGTGTAGAAGGCGAAGAGGAAGGATGAGAAAAATTGTTGTATGGCGGTTGTTGTTTATTTTGCCATAAATGTGGGCGGAAAGGGGAGCTGCGGATGGTAATTGACATCCTCTTCGACTTTCTCTCTTCCTCACCGAGACTGCTAGAGGCGACAGACCCTGAAGAAGAGAGCAATCCCACCGCATCAGAGGCCTCCTGAGAGGGATTCGCATCCGAAGCTCCAGGAAACCCAGGTGGAGGCGGATTATGACTATCTTTGATGGGATTTCCACTTTTCTCGTCTGATAAGCTGTTAGAGATTAGAGAAGATGACGAGGGCGAGGATGGAGGAAAAGCCGATGAGGCATTTCCACGCTGCTGAGCTGCGAGCGGTGCACAACGACCAAAGCTAAGCAAAGGTGCCAAACAACACACTGCCCTTCTGCAAAGATACCTCTGGCTAAAAGTCGTCAAAAACACCATTTGATCTTTTCTATTTAGTTGAATTAATACTCTTCAGAGGGGAAAAATGGAATATCTAGTCTTGTCAACCTCCCATACACACACACAGATTAAAAAAAGAAGGGGAAAGAATCGGTATAGCAAAACAAGGAAAGGTATTGTAATAATAGAGATCACTTCTAAAAGAAAAACGAATGAAGAAAAAGGGGGTAAAAACAGAAAAATTTCCCATCATTGTAAGAATCTCTTGTGCTGAAATTAAAGTAAATAAGATCAAAATGCTTACCCTAACCCATCGACCTTGCCTTTCTGTTTGAAACTATTAATTTCAGTCGGTATTTGTTTTTTATTAATGCTCGGCAGTTGTATATTTCATAAATACATGCATCCGTTGCTATGCACAAAGCAACACACTTTTTCATAAAACCTATCCTTGTGTAAGCACCCCTTTTACCGGATTTTAACGCAAAGAACCCTCATAAAGGCTTGGTTGCGCAAGCAAACAACATCGCTGCTATCTTCAATACCAGTACAATCTCCTCTCATCTCCATTTCATGAGCAAATGTAATCCGAAAGGTTATATATCCATTTGCCTATTATTATTACTTTTTCCTTTTAAAATTTTCAGAGCAAGCTTTATATTTGTGAAGAAACCTAATGAAGGCAGGCGATTTAATATGTATATATACAGTGAGTAGTTGTTAGTGTTTTGGGAAGGCGAGAGAATATCTGCCTCAAAGTAAGGATTTTGTGTATCTCAATAAAGCCTTTTGACTAAAAATAATGACCCATATCATCATTCTCCTGCACACCCTGCGGTTTTGCCCCTCGTTGCGAATCGATGCTGCTAAGAAATTTCCTTTGATAGACCTCCATCATCCCTTGCCCGTCAAACTTCATCAACTGCAGGCGGGGATCATTCCCCAAAAGTGCTTTGCTTGCGTCTGTCATCACCAAGCGATCGCTGTCGTCCTCCCTCTCAAGCACCACAATCGAGCAGTTTGGAGGGTTATTCAAGGTTTCCGTTAGCTCCACCGGCATGTTAAACCACCGGCTAACGAAGAGTCGAATCAGCAACCCATGCGAAACCACCACCACGTTTTGATTCCCTGCCGTATAGCCGCTCATGGATGTATCCGGCATCCCCCCGCCGTCGGACGCCGCGCCCAGGTCGTCCAAAAAAGGGGCAGGGACCAAACCCTCGCCCTCGCCGTCGTTGGTGCCCCTCCCGGGGTCCATCCCCGGGAACGCGCGCTTTTCCGGCACCGTCAGCTCGATATTCATCCGCAGGAGCGATTTAAAAAAGCAGGAGACGCGATCCCCGACATCGGCGCCGCTCTCGCCGCAGGGAAAGCGGTAGTAGAGCCGCCCGTAGTCGTTCCGCTCCCGCCAGTTCGCGTCCATCTTCTCGATCGGCTGGTAGTTCCCGATCTCCTGCTCGCGCAGCCGCTCGTCCTCGCACTCGCCGAGGACCTGCTCCGGGCTCAGGCTCTTCCGGATCTCCTCGAGCGTCTGCCGGGTGCGGAGGTAGGGGGAGTAGTAGAGGTAGAGCTTCTCGTCCCCGACGATGCGGCGGAGCTCCTGGCCGCAGTGGAAGGCCTGCCGGTGACCGGCCCGCGTGAGCTGGATGCGCCAGTCCGGCTTCGTGCTGTAGACGACGTGGTTCACATTCGCCTCGGACTCGCCGTGCCGGATGAGGAGGAGGCGGCGGGGCAGACGCTGGAACCTCGCCTGCATGACGCGGCCCGCCCGCCCACCCACCTCCCCTGTGTCACAAAACGGAACGGAAACACGAGGGCAGACACGCGGAGGGGGGGGGACTAGTCAAAAGAATTATCGGAATATCTATCTATCTATATATAGATAGATAGATAGATAGATAGAGATAGATATAATAAACCAATCAATCAATAAGTAACGGAGGGAGAGTGAGGAAAGTCAACAATAGAATCTCCTTGAACTAGTGTGGTTGTTACTGAACTTTGTGGGCCTAGTGGTTTTAAATGCAGACGCCCCATTTCATGAATGCAGGTAAATACGAAGAAAAAAAAAGAGAGAAATAAACCTAGATCCATGCTCAGATTCAGTGTATCAAGAAACTCATAGAGTGAGTGAATGCACAGTAAAAGGATGCCATGCCTACTGTTGAAGATAGCTTGTATTTGTAAACAATATCTTTAAATTGATTCATCTGAAGAAATATTTAATCGTAGATATATATACTAATATATATATTCTGAAAATAAAAAATGCTGGGAAAATCACTTCTCGAAAAAAAGCTCATGGTGCGTTGCTAAAATACTTTATTCGAAACTTGTTCATGGCAGTTCAAAACTTGAGCACATACATATTGGATTGAACTTGGAGGGGGAAATTTTGACCTTTTAATTTCTGAAGAGTAAAACCTGTAAAGCTGGTTCAAGCCATTGTAATCTTTTAGATTACATTCAATATTGAAGAGAGTAAACTCTTGGAATATAAATAAAAAAAGCATTCGCGAAATAGATTTCAATCAATTGTAAACTTAAAACAAAAACAATATTCTCACTATCCTCACCTACAATAATATATATATAGCGGAAAAAATGGATTTGATTTATATGTTTAATTTATTGTTAAAAGAAACCACAAAATTCTCTTCCTAAAACTTAATATTATCTGGAAAAATTACCTATAAAATAAAAAAAAACTAGGCTAAAGTAATCTATTGAAGGCACAATATCGATTTAAAAGTCGTTAAATTTACTATATTGGACCCCCCGTCACAATTATTATTATTATTATTACTATTTTGATCTACAGGTAGATCTACAGAATTTCATTTATCTTTTCCTTTTTTTTTTGGTTTCTTACTTAAAGGATTTGACAAGTTGAGAGAGATAACAGAGAACAATATCAAAAAAAAAAAGAAATGAATTATTCCGCTCATTATTACAAAAAGTCTTCCTTCTTGACTGGTTTGAAGAGTCGAATGGACAAGCTAGAAAGTAGTACCGTAATACTTGATGAAACCATCGCTAACCCTGCAAGTACGGGAGGAAGCTGGATATGGATAAGCGGAAAGGCCGCACCGCTCGCCAGCGGAAGCATAATAAGATTGTAAATAAACGCCCACGCGAAGTTGGCATAGATTCTTCGCACCGTCATTGCTGAAATTTCTCGCAAATTAATAATATCCGAGAGCGCGTTGTGCATGAGCACGGCATCCGCGGCCTCGATGGCGACGTCCGTTCCGGCGCCCAACGCGACCCCGACATCCGCCTGTGCGAGCGCCGGGCTGTCGTTGATGCCATCCCCCACAAACATCACCTTTACACGCTTCTTTTTCCCCGTTTTCTCTCCCCCCTCTTGCTGGTTCTCTCCGTGCTGAATCTGCTGCACTATCTTCGACTTCGTAGCTGGCAACGCGGCGGCGTAGATGTTTTCGGGCGCAATCCCCACCTCCTCTCCGATCCGCCGCGCAACCTCCACGCTATCGCCCGTGATCATCATCACCCGCATGCCCCTTCGCCGCAATTCCCGAACCACCCCGCGAGCCTCCGGTTTCGGTTCGTTTGAAAGCGAAATCACAAGGCGGCAGACGCCATCCACGGCGGCGACCACCGTCGTGAAGCTTCGCTCGCCACGCCGACGAACCTCCCCGGCGACCTCGTCCGCCACGACCACGTCCAACTCGTGCATTAGGGTGAGGTTGCTCACCACCACGTGGTGGTGGTGGTGGTGGCTCCGCGCGAGAGTTTCGTCGGCCTTCTCCTCGTGGGCTGGCGTGGGGCTGGTGATCGAGACGGTGGCCTCGACGCCTTTGCCGGGGTGCGTGGTCGAGGAGAGCACGCTCACCGTGTCCATCTCCGCGGCCCCCCCCTGCAGAGGGGGGGTGGCCGATCGAAGGGCCTCGACGATGGCGTGCGCGATGGGGTGCGTGGAGAGCTCCTCGACGGCGACCACGCAGCGCCGCACAATGGCGTCGGTGGTGGACGTCGTCGGCGCGTCGCCGGCCCCCACGCGCGCGGGGAAGCTCTGCATGCGCACGACCTCGAGCTTGCCGGTGGTGATCGTGCCCGTCTTGTCGAAGACGACGCAGCGGGCCTCGCGGACGCTCTCGAGGACGGCGCCGGACTTGATGAGGACGCCCTGGCGGGCGCCGACGCCGGTCCCGACCATGATCGCCGTCGGCGTCGCCAGCCCCAGCGCGCACGGGCACGCCGAGACGACCGTCGCGATGAAGAAGTTGAAGGCGAAGCCGACCCAGCCCTCGCCGTGGCGCCAGCCCGCCGGGTACGCGCCCGCGGCCCCGAGCGCGAGCCACGTCAGCAGCGTCGCCACCGCCGTCCCGACGACGAAGGGGACGAAGTACATCGCGAGGCGGTCCGCGACGCGCTGGACGGCGGGCTTCGCGGCCTGCGCCTCCTCCATCACGCGCAGGATACCCGACAGCGTCGTCTCCTCGCCGACGCGCTCGGCGAGCATCAGAAAGGCCGCGGTGAGGTTCAGCGTGCCCCCGATGACGGCGCTGCCGGGGCCGACGTGCACGGGCAGCGACTCCCCGGTCACCATCTGCTCGTCCACGTCGGACGGGCCCGCGAGGACGACGCCGTCGACGGGCACCCGCTCGCCCGCGAGCACCCGCACCTTCATCCCGGGCCGCACCTCGGCGACCTCGACGACGCGGTCGGCCCCGTCCGCGCCCACCACCAGCGCCCGCCGCGGGACCAGGCTCATGAGCTCGATCAGCGCGCCGCTCGTGCTCCGCTTCGCGCGGGCCTCGAGGTAGCGCCCGAGGAGCATGAAGGTCGTGAGCAGCCCGGCGGCCTCGAAGTAGGTCGTCATCCGGACCCCGCAGGCGAGCTTCACCACGTAGATCACCAGCGAGTACAGGTACGAGCTCCCCACCCCGATCGCGACGAGGGTGTCCATCGTGAAGGCGCCCACCCACACCCCATGCCACGCCCCCACGAAGAACTGCCGGCCGAAGTAGAAGACCACCGGCGTCGCGCACGCGAGCTGCACCGTCTCCGAGACGAGCGAGACCGTCCGGTTCTCCATCGTATCGTGCGCGGCCGCCATCAGGACCATCGCGGCCGCCAGCGGGATCGACAGAACCGCGCTGTAAAAAAACTGCATCTTTTGGTACCGGATCTCCTTCGTCCGCTCGAGCGCCTGCCGCGTCCGCGCGAGCGCGCTCGCGTCGTCCTCGGCGTCGACGAGCGCCGTGTGCGTCTTCGCCTCGCGCGGGTCGGCGCCGGGGGCGGGCAAGACGCTCGCCTCGTAGCCCATCCGCCGAACCTCGCGCACCAAAACGATCCCGGGGTCCTCCGCCTTCGCTTCATTTTTTTCCGTAGGCGAGGCGAGCACGTTCGCGGACGTCGTCGTGATCACGCCGATCCCGGTCGTGAAGGAGACGCTGCACTCCACCACAAAGGACAGCCGCGCGAGCGCGCGCTCGATGCGCGCCGCGCACGAGGCGCACGACATCCCCTCAATCAACATGCGAACCATCGGCTTCTGCGGACCGCCATAAGAGCTCGAAAACGCCGCCATGGGATCTCCCGTGGGGTTCGCAAGAGGAGTGCCGTTCATATTGGTGCCGTCGGGCTTGGAAACGGAATCGAAGGGGGCGAAATCGCCGGCGGTCTCGATTTTCTTCTCGGCGTCGCTGGATAGCACCGTCGCGGAGTACCCCAAATCGTGAATCACGCGCAGTAAGGCCGCAAGAGAGACCTCCGCCGGCACGTGGAGGATTTTCGCCGAGAGCATCGTGAAGTTCACCGAAGCCTTCTCCACCCCTGGCGTTTTCAAGAGACGCGACTCGATACGCGCCGCGCACGACGCGCATGACATCCCCTGAATCAAAACCTGCGTTTCGCATAGAAGCATATCCGAAAATATGCTTTTTTCTTTTTGTTTGGATTGCGAGTTAGGAGGTTTAGGGGGGGATGCGTGTGGGGCCTTGCATGGCACAAAAGAGGGTTCACGCTCGGCCTTGGCGCGTTCCTCCGCCTCCCTCTGTATTGGTTTATGATGGGAATAAGGCTCCCCATCATGAAGCGAGTTTGCATTGACAGAACTCTTTTTACCAAGCTCGGGATCCACAAGAAAGGCATCCTTCACAGTATAACCGAGCTTTTCCACGAGCTGAACCGCAGCCAGCGCCGATGCCTCGTGATTCCCCTTCCGCATTAGCACCTCCGCACGACGGTCGGAAAACTCAATCGTAGCCTGATGAATGTCATTCCCTTGCTCTTTTAACGCACTGCAAATTCGCGCCGCGCACGACGTGCACGACATCCCCTCAATAAGGAAAGTCAGCGTAGCAAGCGCGCCGCCCTCGGGTGCGATGGTATTCGCATCATGGGTAATGATATTGGTCATTCGAAAGCCGTCCTGTGGATTAGTGCAAGTGTTATGAACGGCTTTTATATTGGAACGTTTACAAGAATTGTGGTTAGAAGGTGAAATGTTATTTAAGCTTTCTGAGACAATCTCTTTCTTGTTTTTCTTTTATGGGTCTGCGTTTTTTTTCCTGATGTTGTGTTGGTTTGTTGGTTCTCTTTTTTAAGCCCCCAAATGTCTTTTCACTAAAGAAGACCCTTTTAAAAGGGGGAAAAAAGGTAAATAATAAATCTTGCTTCAACTTTTCCTAAATCAAACGAAAAAAAACCTTATTTCTAAATGAAGAGGGTATAAAAGTATTGATAGTAATAATAATAATAATACCAGTATGGCAAATGAATCCTATTTTCCTCAGACATTTCTGGTAGGTTACTCTTTAAGAGGGAGAAAAACAACTAAATATCTCAATATATATATGAATATAGATGTAGATATCGCGATTGAGAATGGGAATGTAATGATACAAAAGGTGATGGAACTAATTGCAGTTATGGGAAAACGAAGAATAACTGCACACCTCGTGTTTGTGCGTTTCTATAAATCGTGCCATAAGATTAAAAAAAATGGCCTTCAGGCTCGAAGCTAAATAATATACTTCAGAAAATGAACCCCAACGTGGTGATAGAGCCGAACAAACCGTCTTTTCCTTGTATCAAATGTTTCACCTAGCGTATGGTTCGTTTGATTTACGCTGTATCGTGACGTTTTGTGCGATTCTTCGGGGCCTCCAGCAGAATTTGGTGTTGTAATAGCCCGAATGGCGGCTCATTTGAGTAGCACTCCTCAAAATCAACCTCTAGCAAGCGGCCACAGATGCGCTCTACCACAAAGGTGGGCACCTCGCTGATCTGCGTACCCTGATCAGGGCTTAGGGGGTGCTTGCCGTTGGACTTCTTGCCAGCTCCGCAGAGCCCATTCCCCGCGGCCGGCTCGATCGCGGATCCCGAAGCTCCCCCCCCTTCGACGGGACGGTCCGCAGCATCACACGCACGACACGTCGTGGGGGACCTCGGCGCCGGCTTCATGGAAACGTATACCTCACGAATGCCGCACCCTCTTAGATGGGTGTAGTACTGGGGGTGGTGGCGTACGATGTACAAGACGATCGCCCGATCGACCTCAAACAAGTGCGTGCGCAGGGCGAAACGTTCCGCCTGATCGAAGGCTAGGGGCTCGTCACCTCGGCGCCCCTCTTCCACCGTCGTTCGCGCCGGTTTGCTGTCTTCATCATGGGCTTCACGGTGTGTATTTTCTTCATGCCTTATACGTTTTCTCTCCTTGCTCATGGTTTCGTGTTTGAGCGCCGTATAGTAATGGCCTAACATTCCGCGTACGTGTTCACGCGTTGTGGGGAGCTTACTCCGCTCAGTCCCCTTCGAAGACGCATCGGTCGCCGGAGTCGAGGGAAGCGTCGGGTGAAAATCCTCCGCCGCGAGCCCGATGCGCATGGGCGCGCGTAGGGTCTCGAGGTGCTCACCCGAATAGCAGTCCCGCAGGTGGACCTCGACCACAAGGCCGCAGACGCGCTGGACGAGCAGCTGAGCGTCGGAGGCGCGGACGGCGAGCTTCTGCACCCCGCAGCCGATGATGTGGTAGTAATAGGGGTGGCAGCTCAGAATGCGTAAAAGGGCGGTCTCCTCCGCACGCAGGAGGGAAAAGGCGTGAATCGCGGACGGGCCCTTTTGCTCGGCGCTAGGCGCGGCCCCACGCCCCGCCGCCTCGCGCGCGCGGGGCTGGCCGGGGTGGGGCCGCGCTGGGGGGCCGCGCGGGATCGAGCAGGCCGTGTTATGCCGCGTGCAGGCGCTCCGGAGGAGGGTCTCGGCCTCCTCGTGGCCGCCCTCCCAGACCCGCTGGAGGAGCACCGCGGGCCGCGAGCCGCCGGGGTCGCGGCCCCTCTCCCCTCCCTGCGGGTCTGGCGGCCGCCGGCGCTCGGCCCCCGCGGCCGCGAGTTCGGTCGGCGTGCCGATCCGCCGCTCGCGGCCGTTGTCGGGGATGTAGGCGAGGGCGGGGCCGCCGGCGGTCGCGCGCAGGCGGAGCTCCTGCAGCCCGCCCCGCCGGCAGGCGAGGTAGGCGTCGAGGAGGTCGGACCGCATCGCGCGCAGGGCGAGGTCCGCGGCCTGCCGCGGCAGCGTCAGGACCCCCCCCCCRCCCCCCCGCGCGAGCCCGACGCCGAGCCGGTTCACGAGGTCGGCGAGCTCCTCGGCGGTCGTGAAGGGCGCCGGCGAGCCCGCGCGCGCGCCGCCCAGCGCGAGCGCCGGGTCTCGGAAGGGGACGACGCAGTCCGGGCGATCGGGCGGGGGCCGCAGCGCCCCCCGCGCGTCGACGCGGAGCCACGGCCCACAGCGCACGAGAACCCCCTCGAACCCGTACCACCCCGCCGCGTGATTGCACCGCACCCCGCCGCCGAGCGGCCCGTACACGGCGAAGGAGGTGCTCGACGCGGACGCGGAGAGGGGCGGGGCGGCCGCCCCGGGGGCCCCGCGGTGGGACTCGACGACGAGCTCCCGGCCCCGCCGCGCGGCCTCCGCGATCAGGACCTCGCGCAGCTGCCGAAGCCGCGCGGGGTCGCGCGCGCAGCCGGCGACCACCCGCCCCCACGCCGGCAGGAAGAAGCCGACGAGCGGGTCCTGGGGGAGCGGGGGGAGCCGGAAGGCGTGCGCCGCCCGCGGCAGCTCGCGCGGCTGGTAGGGCTCGAAGAGCGCGCCGCCCTGCCGGCCCGCGTGCGGCCCTCGGCGCCCGTCCGCGCC
>MJCC01000001.1:812613-868990 GCA_001766655.1 Phytomonas francai
CGGCGCGAGGTCGACCTCGGCGGGCGCGCGGCAGGGGGGGAGGCGCCTCTCGCGACCGCCCCCCGTCTTCCCCACCGCCGCACCGAACAGCATCTTCTGGCCGCTCACAGATAAGGAGGGGGCCATCGCAGGGGGCCCGGACTTTACCGGTAACGGCGGCTTCTTTTCTTTCATGAAGAGAGGGGGTTGTTTGCCTCCTAATTTGTCCACCAGGAAATATGCTTACTAAATAATATATATATATATATATATATATATATAACCCAGCTCCTCCCTAACCCCAAAAGCTTCAATTGAGGAACACTAACGGAGTGCGTCGTGAGCTTGGCATTTAATACTTGCTTGGGATTGTACCAACTGGCAGCTAGTTTATTCGTAGACAGAAAAACTTGGGCTTAGCTAACGAAGGAAAAGCGTGTTACAGATCCGTAAAAACTATATTATGGTGGAGTGGATTATTCATGGGTTAACTGTTCTCCATTCTATCAAAAACAAACAAACTGTAATCGTAATTAATCATCCTTAATTTTCATGCACATGAACGTATTTCACAGTGTGGAAACTGAAAAGCGTGATGGACTAGCACTACCCATGCACAACCCCCGTACAACTCTTTCCTGTGATCGAAAGATAATCCTCTCATAGGAAATGAAAACATTCCAAAAATGGGATGAACACTTCAAAATAATGCTCCTTTCAAAAAAGTATTCTTGCCTGCGATACTACGTTGTCGGACCATCTATGGAAACACCAAAAAATCGGTATTTAGGGCACCGCAACCACTCTAACGAGGCTTAAAGCGAATATTAAACAAAGCAGATTGGAAAAGCCACGGTTTTATTGTGTTACGCCATTAATAAACAAAAGAGATCATTTGGAATGAAGCTTCTCATTCTGTTTATCCCTCAAGCTTCAGAAGCCTGTGATTCTTTTCCTTTGCTGCATAACACTCGCAGAAGTAGACCAATAAAGGGCCTCTATCTTCGAATGGTCACACTCAACAAAACACAAGCCCATACACACACTGAGAACACTTTCCATTACACTGGCTTCTAAGAAATCCAAAACACTTACTACCCCTATTGACTACGCATTTTCCGGTGAACAAATTCCATCATTTCCCTTCAGATGCCTTAAGCGAAATGCCATATGTAACCTTCGGAAATCTCAACATACACATCCACTCACACATACAACTCTTTTACATCGACAGGAGTAAATAAGGTTCTCAGAACGTGCTGTAAATATATTTTTAACGCAATTTACTTTAATTTGAGGAAATAATGAGCTTTATAGCACTGCTCAATTCATTACATCTTCCCTACAAGTCACATACCAAGAGACCCACTCTCTCGTCTTTCGTAATTGGGCGGAGCTGGGGATTACTTGTAGATTAATGCGGAAGTAAGGTATGCTTTCTTTACTTAATGAGTCCCCATACGGTGGAATCCACCATTTATCATATTGAAAGATATCTATTCGTTCTACATCAGCGAGGTAGACGCGAGCGAAAATAGTCCTTTTATACACATAAGAAGCTCCGCATAACCTTTACAGCGGCCTAGGTAAGAGAAGAGTTAAAGGTGATTTCAAAGACGATTACTTATCCAATATCATAAGGATCGTCAGAAGCGAATTCTCCATCAAGAAAAAAATGAATAAAATTTGCTACAACCCTTCCTTTTTACAGTTAAGAAAGAATTAGCAACCAAAACTCATAAGAGAAAGCGATAAAAAATGATCCAGTAACAGCACAAATGCTGCAAAATTGTACAAATAAGTCACTCCACTTTTTTTCATTAACTTTTCATTCTGTACGCCTTCAAATTAAAAAAAGAAAACCTTTCAATAGAAAACGAATAAGTATGACGCGTTTAACTCTCTATTTGCGTGTGTGTTTTACAGTTTTAAATAAGAATAGCATCTCAGCAGTACGGTTCGATGAACATCGCATTCGTTCGCTTTACCTCAGCAAGCAAAGCAAGCCGCTGGTCTGCTGATAAGCAAAGCTCATCACCACGGCTTACGGAGGGCGGTAAGAGGCTGGAATTGCGTGTCTTTTCAGGCTGAACGTCACCCTCTCCCCCACTTCCAGATAAATTTTCTCGCGAAGAAATCCTTCCTACAGAAGAATTATTGATTGCCATCTGGGGTAAAGAAGACGGTAATGGCAGCCACAAGCTCTGCAAGGATGTAGACGACGGTACGCACCACCTCTCTCCGGCTACGGTGTCGTACGGGGCTTTAACCCCTACTTTTCCGGTTTCTCTTTTTCCATCGGCAGCCCTTCCGTCGGGGGATGTCTCTTTCATGATTTCACCCCTAGTTGACAGAAAGGATGCAAGAAGATCCCGCTCAGAAACCTGCATTAACCACGAGGTAAAATACCGTGCACAGCTCCGCGTAAGAAATGCATCGCCTAAGTAATCCGCCGCGGTGATAAGCTCCAGAAGACGTTCCTGCTCTATGGCAGATAAAGTCAACGTTGAAGTATAAAGGTCATCGGCGCATTTGTAAAGTAAACAGTACGATGCCATACGCCTTGAACTGTCCTCTCTTCCTTGAAGAAGAACTACGTTTTCGAGAAAGAAGACGATTAGCGAATCCCAGGTCTCATCCTCCGTACCGAGTGAGGGAGAAAAAGGAGCAGGAAAAGGCGGAAGATCGGAAAAGGTGGAGAGAGGAGAAGTGGAGATCGAGTGATGAAACGCGCTGCTGTCATTACGGATAATAGTCGCTCCGTCCTCATGTCGCTGCCATCCTCGGGAATCGATAGAAGCATTCTCTATATTAAGCGTCGTCCTAGCGGTTTCATTGCCTTCAAAATCCTCCTCCCCATCTACGCTCTCAGTAGATGGCGTGGTAGAGGAATCAACAGAAAGGGTGAACCCCCGCCTTGCCTCCATTTCCAAGGGCAAATTCGAGAGTGATAACGGCTCCTCCGGAATCAAATGCTCACTCCTCGACGAATCCTCTCCAAAAGAACTTTCCCAACGCTCTCCTCCTGTCGCCCCTCGTTCACCTTCATTTTCTCTTTCACACACGTGCGTGGGGCGCTTTTTGAGCATTCTTTCCTCTTCCTGGAACTCTGCCAAAAGGCGCGTCGTCCAATCGCAGTAGACGAGGTACGCCACGTACCACCGCAAAGCCTCCGCGCGGGCTACTGGGACGATTCCCTCGATCAGCCCCGCGGATAACGCAGATTCTAAGAAAATCGAACGACAAAGAGTCGATTCCGCAAGCGGAGGCAGCTCCACGCAGATGCCCTCTAAGGAAATAAAGGAAAAAGTGCTCATTTATCTTCTCTTTTTCCCCGTTTTGGGGGAAAAATAAGAGGAAAGAGAGGTGAATTGTGTGGGTAGAGGTCCTTGTTTGTTTAAGGGTAAGCTACGTCGACAGCTCTTTACTCTCTTTTTCCTTTTTTAAAACAACTAAAGTTGTGTAATTGATCAAATGGTCTAGATTAAATATAACATGAAAATACGATCAGATCTAAAAATGTGATAGCTAGTAATCTATTGGATATCTTTTTACAGTTCCTTATCCCCCCTTCGGATCCCTCAAAATGCAAACAAAATGTAATAGAAAGATAAGTCAACAATAGAAAGAGTCATAAACACACATAAAGTGATGCATGATTAAATAATGGAACAGCATACATATCTTATAAATTATTAGTCGTAGTGCACACAAATGAAAACAGCGTCAGACCTCTTTGATGTGATAATAAAGGTATCTACTAACCCTTTTATAACGCAAAAAAGAAAAGGTATGCGAATGCAAATTATCCCCTTTCTTCTCCTCTCCCTCCTCCTTTAAATACTGAAAATATCTGACATCGTCTAAATCATCGATATGGTAATAAATGATTAACTCAGTGGTCCTATTTTTTGGTGACTAGCGGATAACTTTGAATGGGAAGAAATACTCATCGAATTCCCCTTCGGTAAATCCAGTACCGTGGCGTCGTACGTGAGACCTCGCAACAAAGGTCCCCACGATGGTTTATACTTTGGAGGCGTATAAGTTGGCAGTATTTGCTCTTCATCATCTTCTTTATCAACTTCATTTTCTTGTATATCCATGCCGTCCGTATCCGCGCAGGCATCATGAACGACGAAAAAACGCATGAGCTGTTCTGCACAGGTGGATAATGATTCCGAATCCTGCGTGAGGAGGGGAGAGGGGTCTGGCGAGGTCGGTTCTGGCTTACGCACCGGGACCGCCGATAGGGGGTTTGAAATGTAGGATTTCCTTTCAAAGGCTTTCGAAGCCATATCTGCCTGAAACTGCAGCCAAACGGGCGTTCCTTCGTGTAAGATACGCTGTAAAACTCCATGAACGAGCTCCGAAATCAAATTTTCGATCGCGTGTGAGGCTAAAACGTGCAAAACGAGGGTCTCCGCGACCTCTTTGTTGGGTACGCTACGAGGGCGATTACGGCGTTGAAATTGGCAAAGTTCCCCGATACAGCTGAGCAACACCAACGCCTTGCCATCCAAAAATACACTCCGCGAGGCCTTCCGATCCTTCCTTTCGTCCTGCAAAAAGGTGGGATCGCTAAGACTATTATATTCTTCTTCTTTTGACCCGTCATTGGCATCCTGCTGCCTAGCAGCGACTACGCGCTCCATTTGGACATCCTCATAAAGCCTCGCGAGGTGGCGAGGGGATAAGACGTAGATTACAATCGCCTCCAACTCTGCCGCGCTTGCGGAGGGGATTAAACGCGCGACGCGATTAACCGTCTCCTCTCGCGCATACCCGTCTCCCACGAGCCCGTACCGCACGAACCCCTCGCTCACAACGGTCACCTCCTCCCCCGCCCCTCCTGTTTGACCCCCCTTGTTGGCGGTCTTTTCGCACGCGCCTCGGACGGTGAACGGGAGCCCCTCGCGCAGCGCGCCCCTCTCGGCGAGGTGCAGGAGCGTGGAGCCGAGCCTTCCCCGCCGCCGCCGCTCCTTTTCCCAGACCTCCCTATCAACCTGGTCAAAGTCGAAGCCGAGGTGTTTGGAAAGGTGGGCCGCGATGGCGGCGGCGCGGTCCGGGGCGGCGAAGGCGCGGCAAACCGCGACCCGCGCGACGTGCGCCGGCAGCCCCGCGTGCTCCCGCCAGTCCCGGAAGGGGCAGTCGCAGAGCGCGCAGACGCCCCGCGTGCGGTCTGTCACAGACAACTCGCGCGACACCAACGAGGACGAGGGGAAAGGGGGGGACGACGAGGGTAAAGGAGAGGACGAGGGGAAAGGGGGGGACGACGAGGGGAAAGGGGGGGACGACGAGGGGAAAGGGGGGGACGACGCCGTCTGTGACGAAGAAGGCCGGAAGGCGAGGGAAAGGAGGGGGGGGAGGCACGGCGTCAGGGGGGACCGCCCCCCCCCAATCGAACAGCCGCTCGCACACGCCACCGTGGCTCTGCCACGGCGAAAGAGAAGATGCATCGGAGAGCGCAAAATGGTCCTTTGGAACGGCTGAAAAGGAAATGATATGACACCTCATTAAAAAAAAGAAAAGATGAAGGGAAGGTGGAGGAAAAAGGATGCAACGTGTACACGCAAAATAAATCAAATACACATTTCGCAAAGAAATAAAGTCTGTATATCATTTTTCTGTTTTCCGTTTTCCATTGATGTCTACCCATCTAAATTGATAAAATAAAAAAATCGTAAAAATCAAATAAGGTCTGAAGTGTCATATACGTAATTATAATATTTGAATATAAGTATGACGTTACCTGTGGGTAACAGATAAACTGCATCTTTTCCTACACTTCTACTTGATAAAAAAGGCTAAAATGGTAACAAGCGAGAACTGCTTTTAATGTCTATATATATATAATGAAAAAGTACATAAAAGTAGCATTCTTGAAAATGGAGCAAAATTTATAACTATCTAAAGGAGAACCCCAATATATAATAATGATAAGGGAAAAGAACGAAACTATTGCATAATTAGAAACAACATAAAATTTTTGTCTATTTATTCCTTTTTGAATTTTGACACAAAATATAAAATATAGACACTTCTCATACCTTGCGCACGCCATTCACTACCGTACAAAACTTTTATTTGCTAATACGTTCGATTTTAGTTTCTTACTTCTTCGCGACGATCTTCTTCTTCTTGTAGAAACGATAGGCGCCATGGGCTATGCAAGCAATCACCAGTGCCGCGGCGGCGATTTTCGCACCCTTAATAACAGATTTGTAGCATTTGTCATCATTCGAATTTGCGTTGAGCAAATTCTGATTGGATTTTCCACTTTTTAGACCGAAAAGTCCTTTATCTTTGCTGGAAATGTTGTCCGAAACTTCTTTCAGATTGGTTGCTGTCGAGCTTAGAATGTCACTTCCTTTGTCTGTTGCTTTAGCGGATAAACTCTTCGTGGTTTCTTTTTTGGTGCCGTAGATCTTATTCACCACGTTACTCACGCTCTGTGTAACATTATTCGTCAATTCGCAAAGCATTCCCTTTCCACATTCCACACCACACCCCACACTCGTGCAAAATTTATCGAAATAAGAAACTGGTGCGGATTGGTTGTCAATGATTTCTTTCATTTTTCTTTTCTTTTCGTGTGTAATCCAAAATTAGAAACCCGTTTGCTTTTAGATAATGTGTATAGTTATATAAGCGTTGTTTTTGTTGTCTTTTCTTCTCGTATGTGTATATATTGCTTGGGGATAGAATCTAATTTTTTTTTGTTCGGGGGGTTACAGACAAAAGAAAAAAGAGATTTTTTTTAAGGACTCCCACCGCTATGCCATTTCTACAGTATTTAAAGAGTAGAGACAACAAAACATGTACAAGCGTCTTTTTTTTAAATAAATTAGAAATACAAAACAAAAATGATACACATAGCTTCATTTATAACAACGCGCACGCAATACCACCATATGAAGAAGGGTAAAAAGAAGGAGGGAGAGTGGTATATGCGGTGCTAGCTAAAGGGTAATTTTCTACCTCTCCCCCCATTCCCCTCTTTTTTTACCTCCCTTTTAGGAGGAAGTGGTTTCTTTCTTCACGCCTTCGGGGTCTTGAAGTGGTTCGCGATGCGGCGGTTCACGACCTTCAGGTAGCGGCACCTTCCCGTCCCCGTTCGTCGTCGTTTGATCGCCTTGACCGACCAGTTATAGCGTCTTCGGCTCGGCCGGGGGTAGGCGCAGGCCGCGCACCGCTCCCACTGCACGTGGTAGGCATTGCGACCACAGCGGCGGCATAGGATGTGGGTGCGCCCGTGGCGCTGCCCCATTGAGGTCGTCCCTTTCGTCATCTCTTTTGGATTTTAAATGATAATACTAATTTAAAAAGAAAAGAGAGCTAATGAAGCTATACTTTTTTTTTTTTAAAGGAGACGCAAGAGTTTGGGTGGGAGGAAGAGAGGATAAACGGAGGTCTCCTTTTTTTTGACGAAGCATAACCCTCTCCACGGGCAGTGAAGATGACATACATAATATTATATTTTCCCTTTTTCTCCTTTTTTTGTGTGATTTCACGAATGGTCACTTTCTCGTTTGAACACAAACCCAATGCTGTGGCTCCCCTGACGACAAAGAATCTCCAGCGCGGTGCATGGAATCCCCTTCCTCTCCTTCACTTGTTCCTCTCCCTTCTTTCTTTATCATGGTATCATCAAGGGTGTATGGAAGATGCCAAGCCCTTGTTTCGCTATTAAACTGGATGCATCGCGTAAAAGGCGATGGCCACTCCCAGCGTAACTCTGTATGCTTTCCATCTTTACTATCACTATTTTCATCATGGACGCGCGCGCAGCTAAAAGTAATCCGATGACGCTCCCGCCAGCGCGTAAAGTATCGCGGACTGAGCAGCGAGAAGTGGTGATCTCGCATTAGGTCGTTCGTGAGCACGTATACGGATTCCATAGGTCCTTCCATGGGCACGTTAGGTTTAGCTCCGCTTCCGTACGCGTAATTCTCCGAATGGGGCGCATCCGTTGGCATCGTATTCTCGATTGCACCGTACAACCAGCATAGATCATCATTCAACCCAGAAGGGGTGCAGTAAAGCCATCCTTGTCGCCGCCATTCCTCTAGCCAACGGCGTTCTGCTTCTTCCAAGGGAGCTTTTGCTTCGCAATGCCGCTCCTGTAAAACAACGAGGGGGCGACGGAAGGAAAACTGTTTCAATGCGATTTGAAGGGCCTGATGAATGATTTCAAAGTTCACAGGAACGTCGATGGCCCCTCCAGTCTTGCAGTGGAGCTCAAAATTGAGATCCCGCGCAGTTATTTGACTTTCTGCCATCCCCGACTGTCTTAAAAGCCGCCTTTTTGCCAAATGATACCAACTGGAGAGACCGTAGTAGCCTAAATTCGCGCCATCGATAAAAAGGTCAATCGGATCCTTTGCTAAGGCGCGCTGTGCGAGATAGCGGCGCCAGGTTTCGAACCCAACACGCGCGCGAGGCTGACGGCAGCGCTGCGGAATTACTTTTTCGCGTAGCTCCTTCAGCAGCACCGCGCGATCGCTCGCCGGGAAAGGGTACCCGCGTAAAAGCCCTTTGCACAAAGAGCAAGACACCGCAGTCGGCATCCCCTCCTTGAGCTTACAGAAATGTATTTGAACCTTGTGTAGCTCGCAGCAGTTGCCGTTTTGTGCGCACCACGGCGCTAACACCTCTTCTACCATCGCTTCCGAAACCTCCGAAATGGATTCCTGCATTGTGGAAAGAATACGATGCAAGGTAGATAAAGGCTCACCAATAGAAACGCAAAATCGGCCTAAAAAGACATAATCCTCACAGGAAAGTTCAATTCGCCGCTCCACACAAGCCTCAAAGATGGAAAACACCAAAGCTCGCTGCCTTTCTGCAACTAAACCCTCCTGACGACAACAGTATTGTAAAAAAACAGAAGCCGTACGCCGCTTTAGCATTCCTTCCTGAAGAAGATACGAAAAAAGATGCATAGCTTCGGTAAACTCACCAATATTACAATGTAATCGTAAGATAAGCGCCAAAACGTTTTCTTCCTTTTTCCAGTGTTCATCCGGTACGTGCAGACGAACCATTGAAACAAGTTGCAATCCCAAACTTTCTTTCTTTTCGCGTTCACACAGAAAAAGGGCTGAGGAAAGTGCATCCCAAAAGCCTACGAGTGGTTCTTTTTTTATTTTGTGCAAATCCTGTCCTTTCAAAAGAGGAGAAAGATGCGAGAATACGTATTTTCGTATTGTCAAAGCTGCTGCTTCTGCATTCCCGTCACGAGTTAAAACCCCCACACGTCGTCGTAGAATTTCCGCAGGAGACGGTATCTTTCCTTGGTGATTGCGTAAAGTAACAGTAATGAAATCCCTGCAACAGAAAGATCGCAACAACACAGCATGAACGAGAGCTTTACGCATTTACAGTGGATCTAAGCACATGCGTATGCGTGTGTATGCGTGCGTGTAAATCTAAAATACTTCTGGATTTGGCAGGAATCTACCATACCTTATCAAAATAGGATCCTCAAGAGAGAAAAAGGCAAAACCAAAAAAAGACAATCATAATAAGAAGAACAATACCATCGAAGACATCTATCAACCGATACTTTTCAAATAATAATAATAATAAAGATAATACAAATAATTTTGGCAAGTTCATTGAATTTCTTCATTTAAAGCACTCATCCAAACATTACACAAATATTAAAAACCTTTTCTTTTTTAGAAATAAAACTTTAAACCATAAGTAAATACCCTAAGATATTGGATTTTATGAGATGTAGGTTGCACTTCTTGACGGGTTCACCCATTTTATTATTTTCCAAAGTCTGCTATACAGAACATAGTTGAACGATTTATTAATTTTTTTTTCCTCCCGCTCACTACTAAAGTATGAGATATTTTTTCCTCACTTTAATTTTTCTCCGATCACTTTATTAACATAATCATTTATCTATTATCTCATCGGGTGAGCAGGCATATCCCCTTTCCTCGCCAAGTTGGTTGACCTCATTCCAGAATCTCCTTTTTAAAAAAAGTTGTAAACTTATAGTTGACCGGGTGAAAATAAAAAAAATCAAGCACAAAACTGATAATAATAATAATAATAATAATAATAATAAGATATATTTTTTTAAAAACTCCTCTTAAACCTTCATTTTCTTTTCTTTCCCCCCTTTTATATATATCGATTCCCTTTTTGCAAATGTCTCTATACTTTACCATACGTATTCCTCCTCGTATCACTGTCCGAAGACGGCCTGGGAGGCGGCCCCGTGCGGGGGCGCCATCATCACATAGCAGGGCTGGTACCCCTGCAGGCTGTACTGCTGCGCGAGGACCGGCAGGATCTTCTTTGCCGAGGCCTCCGGCCGCGCGAGGCGGACCTGGATGCGGGTCTGGTTGATCGTGTGCCGCTGCAGCCCGATCACGGCATTGCAGGCGTCCTCGTCGGTCGCGAAGAGGACAAAGCCGTAGCCCTTGCCAATCCCCGTCAGCCTATCCCGCTTTACCGCGCACGAAACGACGCGGCCGAAGTGCGCGAAGAGCGCGCGCAGCTGCTCGTTCGTGTAGTCGTGCGGCAGGCTCGCCACGTAGACGTTGCGGCTGTAGGCCAGGTCGTACATCGCTCAGCTCGCCCTCGCCCCTCCCCTTTTCTTTCTTTATCGCTATCGTTCGCTCTCTCTCGCTCTCTCTCTCTCTCACGCCTTGCCCTTGTGTTGCTGAGGGGGTTGTTAGTTTACCGTGCGCCTTCTTTGTAAGTGCTTATCTAGGTGGATATATATAGATAGATAGATATGGGTGTGTATTTATTTGATAGTACGGTTGGAATTATGGCTGTTGACGTTAGTGATGGTTAGTGATTCTTTTCCCAAGTAAGTTTTTTTTTTAAAATGGTTTGCTTGTTTGGTTTGTTTCTCTAGGCAAATATGAAACAGAAGGATATGCAGCGATAAAGCCTCTATTAGATATACCAAGAAATACCAATACTCTAACTTTAGAACCTAAGGTTAATAATAAAAATAGTAAATATTTAGCTAAAGCGCTTTTATGCCGTTAGCTTACGTTAGACGGGGAAAAAAAAGATAAAGAATGTGGTAGTGTGTGAGAGAGAAAATAATAATAGTAACAAACGGTTGAAATAGCAATTGAACACAACATGTTTTTCCGCAATAACAGTTATTTAACATAAAATCTATTGCACAAATAATATATGCAGAGTGCTGAATGAAAAGTCTAGCGTTCGTTGCACTCATGAGGAGAATTTCATGAACGAAAATCGATCTAAGAGGAAAAAAGGCAAGCAAAGGATATTTTCAGACAAATGCAAAACTACACGCCCATTCTTCCTTATTTACAAGGACAAAACCTAGTGGCGCATAAATTGATAAGAAGATCAAGATACCACGGGGCCATTCTTCATTGTCAGTTTTTGATCATATAGTGGTGAAGAACAAACCGTCTAACACCAAAGTCTTCGAAGCAGGGGAAAAACAAAGCATTGAAAGATATTTACGCGTACGAACCTCCGTAGAGGCCACCACAGTACCAGAAGCACCCAAGCAACAAACAACACTTCATAAACAGACCATAAGACATTTACAAGCGGGAAATTGTACGAAATACTTGTAGCATAGTGATTACACCTTTCATCATCACTGTACACATAACTTAGTGCTATTACCACCTTTGTCCCAACCAGAAAACAAACAGTTATAATGTTAAAGAAACTGACATAGCCAACGGAAGCATCCTTAAAACCAAGGGCTGTAAACATCACGGTAGTTGCCAATAAAAAAGACATCGAGGTGGCGATGAGAAGAATCACAAGGTTTTCGCATTTCGTGGTATTGTTTATCTCAACAAAACTGATAATGACGGTATACAATGCTAACTCGGCAACATACACCGTGTAGTGGTTATTTATAACCGGAACTGCCGGATGCCTCTCGAGGTAATTCTTCGGAATCGTCCTTTTAAAGCTTGCGTAGCCAAAGTGGTCGATCGAATCATAGACGATCATCATATAAGCACAACGGAAAAGTGCTAAACCCCATTGCCCAATGCCCAAGTAAGTCAATAACGAAAAGCTCAAGTCAATTTTTTTCTTAACATCCGGATCATGCACGATACTTATGAGGTACCTCTGAGCGAGTGTTTGTGGGATGACAAACGCCATCGTGATGCACATTCCGGAGATCCGAGAAAGTGCTAAAATATTATGGGCTAAAACCAACTTATTGCGTCTTAACGCTCGAGTTAAGGTAATAAGGCAGATAAGCTCGTAAACGGGAAATATAAAGAGCACCACGTAAAGCGAAGGAGGCTGCAAGGTTCCCGTGTCCTCATAGCTCGAGGTCTCCTCCTTCTTCTGTGTGAAGTAAACCATCGCAACAAGGTTCAAAACGTAGCTTCCGCCCAAGACGAGGAGGCAGTAGATCCCATTAATCTGATACAATTTGTTTCCTGTGTAGAACCAAATCACATTGCTGAAACAAATCGTTAAAATGATCAACGTATTCACGATAAGAGCAATAAACGCGAAAATCCAATTGCAGAGCAACATTTTAGGCGAATAATTGAAAAGAATAGTGTAGAATTTATCCCGGGAGAGCACATGAGGGTACTTACACAGGAGGATTATGTATTCAAACCCGCTCATCTTCAGGAGCACGTAATGCTTATAGGAAAGCCGGACAAAAGGTAGCTGCAGAAACGAATTCAGGTAGTCGTAGAGGGTGGGAGGTAAACAATTGGAATCAAGCGGAAATAAAGCGTCCAACGTTTCCTGCACCTGCTGCCGCGCGAGCGGATCCTCGACGTCTAAGCACCCCGACGCGACGATCAACCGCACAAGAAAAGGATTATGCTGCGCAGCCTCCAACTCAGCCCCGGTAACTGGGCGCTTTGCCGAGCGCGAGGCGAGAGCGGCGGAAACAAGATGCGAAAAACACTCATTCGGGTTCTCCAAATAACTCTTCAACGCCGAGATCAAATCCACCTCGTAGGCGGGGGCCTCATTCTCAACCCCAACCGACTCTCCATCCTCCCATTCTCCGAGGAGCTGTTGCTTGTCCGAGTTGTAATTCGTAAAAACCTTCATCGGGCGAGATAACACATTCGACCCGTGATCAACACCGACAAAAATACACTCCGTACGAATAGCCTCGCGGTCGTTTTGGGGTTTTTGAGAATAAAAAGGTGAGGAAGGACTGTCAAGGCCCCTAATATTCTTCTCAACGGCGAAGGAATCCGTTCCAACGGGGGAAGTGGCCAAGTGCGCGGGGACGGTGCTTGACGAGGATTCAATCCCTAGTATGCGCCCTACGGCGTGATTCACGCTGTCTTTTAGGGCTTTACCGCAGTTCTGAACACCTGCCGTTACCCCCCTCAACGGGCGAGTCCACAGCGATCCCGAATCTTTGGGTGCCATGGATAATCCACGTTTGTCTTTGAAAGATTCATGATTATCTGCTCCCATGAAACCCCCCTTCCCGTGTTCTCCAGTAGCCGAAGAAAACGCCGCCGCGGTGCGAGAGGGACTCTTCGGGGAGCGAGGTACTTCTCGAGTAGACGAAGCGGGCTGCGGCCGCGTACAACGCGCATCCTGCGAGGTTCCGAATGCGGAAACACCCTCCTGGCAAAATTTACGATCCGAAGAATCATCGCTAATCCCTCCCCGCGGATGGTTAGGATAATAATCCGGTCGGTTGGTATATTGTAAATCGCTAGCGGCAACGCTAGCTAACGATGCGTCGTACTCATACAAAGGAACTAAATGCAATGAACAGTCCGAGCTACTGTGGAATGATAAGTTGGATGTGGTGCCAGGCCGCATCGCCAAGCGCTGGATGCTGGATGAAAAACTAAAACACACACACACACCACCAGTTAAAGATAAGAGAGATAAAATATTGAGGTTACCCATGGGGGGGGGGAACATGGTTTCCCTCCTCATTGAAACCATCCAAAAAATGAGAATAGTTCCATCCCCCGCGTAATCAACAGGCTGGGAAGCATCGAAAGAGTGGAAGGGATAAATCGCGAATCGAATACGAAAAAAAAAATACCGTATTTTCTTCGTTTTAAATGCATGGGCTAAATGGAAGTGTTAACTAGAATTAAGTGTTTTAAAAGGAACCCATTCCCCCTCCAAATCTCTGAATAGTGTATAAATTATCTCGTTATAACTGCTCAACTTATCGTTAGGTTAGCGTTACAAATCTTTTCTCTTTTAAAGATAATTAATAGCGCAGGAAACAAAGAAGTACTATCAAAGTTGCGTATCCTGAAAAAACAAACAAACAAACAAAAAAAACCAATCGCATCCCATGTGTTGAGGTATTCCTAAAGATTATACAAAAAGTGATGACAATGAAGCTTCTCTGTGCAGGCAATCCACCGCCTGTGCGAGCAAGGGGGCAGTTGTGAGAACGGTGAGCTTCCGACACTTTTTGATCTTCTCACGCATCGAAATGGAATCCGATACCACTAACTCCTCCAGCGCATCACACGCCATGATGCGATCGCACGCGGGGTCGGAGAGGATTCCGTGGCTCGCGCACGCCACGACGCGAATGGCGCCCATCTCCTTCAGCAACTCACACGCCTTACACAAGGTCCCGGCCGTGTCGACGATGTCGTCCACAATAATACACGTGTACCCCTCGACGTTGCCGACGGTCTGCATGGAGTCGACCTTCCCGGCCTCCTTCCGGCGCTTCAGGATGGTCACGATGTGGCTCGCGCGGAGGCGGTCCGCCAGGACGTTCGCGCGCTCGACGCCGCCGGCGTCCGGCGAGACCACGACCGCGCGCGCCTGGTCGAACCACGGCTGCCGCCGGAGGTAGTTCGCGAACTCCGGGAACATGAGCAGATTGTCGACCGGGATGTTGCGAAAGAAGCCCTGGATCTGGCCGCAGTGCAGGTCCAGCGTCACGACCCGGTCCACGCTCATGCACTGCAGGAGCTGCGCCATCGCGGAGGCCGAGATCGGCACGCGGGGCTCGCACTTGCGGTCCTGCCGGCTGTACGCGAAGTACGGCACGATCGCGGTGATCCGGCGCGCCGAGGCGAGCTTCAGCGTGTGCACGAGCAGCAGAAGCTCCATCACGACCGTGTTCACGTCGGTCTCGTCCCCGCTCGCCGTGGGCTGGATGATAAAGCAGTCATCCCCGCGCACGTCGTCGATGATCTTGATGTTCAGCTCCCCGTTCGCGAACTTCTTGATCTCCGTTTGAGACTTCTCGATGCCCAGGCACTTCGCGACGTCGTCGGTCAGCTCCGCGTTCGCCGTGCCGGAGATCAGGCGGACACGGAAACTCGTCTCGACCGCGGGGGTGCCGTGAATTCGGTAAAAGAAGGTCTCCCCAGCCGCAACTTGACGCGCCTTCGGTTCTTCATTTTTGGATTCCATCTTTAAGTTCCGTCCCCTCGTATTGTTATCTATTATTCCTATAAGTAAATGATAAATGAATGATCCTTGAGACCTGATTTGCCTATCATAGAGCTTAGCTTGATAAATAATATTTAAAAAAAGGTAAATTTGCTCAAAAGGGGTTTAAACCAAATTGAGGAACAATCAAAAAGCAATATATATATATATATATATATTCATTCATGTAAGGTATATATTAACCTCATAAATTGGGACTGCATGCTATGGTTTTACATGCACATATGCTGACCCTGTGGTTTGTTATTTCTTGGTTTATTGTATTACTTACCTGCGTTTCCTGGACGTCTTGTTTGCAGCCTTCACAGCACCATTTTCGTGCGCTAATAGCGATTTCGTCTCATTTCTGGAATGTATCCACAGATCCGTTATCCATTGAGGTAAAACATTGGCTTCCGGCCATGGTCGCGCTAGCACACCCTCCGCGTCTTTACCCAAGATGTACAACTTAAAGAGCTCAGAATTATAAACCATCATTGGGTTATAGACGCACTGCAGCAGAATAGAAAGAGGAAGCGTGAAGTAGACCGCTAAGGAATAGCCGAGGGCTGCAGAAATGCACACTTTTAGGAAAAAAAGCTCACATAGCTTTCCAGCATCGTAAACCCAGGCTTTTTTAACCTGTTTCTCATTAGTGTAAGAATCCGTGAGTTGAATAAGTGTCTGCTCAGAGCGGCGCGATATTAAAAAGGCGATGTAAACAACTAAAACAAAAATCAAACCCTGAACAGAGACAAAAATATAGGAAATCGCTTTTTGTGTACTGGGATCCGTCACATCAATGCTCCAGCTAAAAATCAAAATACTGAACAACAGGAAAAGGTTCATCTCAAATGGGTCCGCCGTGTCTTTACCTTTTAGTTGGAAGAAAAGGGTAAAAAAAACTTTGTGATACCTATTGAAGTCTCTTGCTGAAGAAGAGGAGGGGGGCCGATTCTGGTAGTGTATGGTGTGAATGAGAAGAGGGGGGAATGAGATAATCATCCAAAAAGAAAGAAGCTATCCACATATGATCCATCGCCGCTGTTTAGCGTGACAGCACAGAGGAAACTGATACCCAATAGCTCAAGATGTTAAAAAACGTATCGTATTCTGCAGCACAACTGCATGCAGAGTTTAAGATATTAGACAACATAAAAGGCACACACCGGATGACTTTGGGATCCTTTGTTATTGATCACAGGAGCTTTCATGAAAAAGGGGAAAAAACGGATGTGCCGTCGCGCGTTTAATTAAATACCTCGGGGTATTCGTTCCGAAAAGCGAAAAGAACATCGAGCTAATCGCTGCAGGGTTACTTCATCAAGGAGCGCCAGTTCATAGGCTTGAAGAGGTGAAGCCCCTCGTAATCGGCGGTGATCACCATGCCGGGGATCTGGGGGTGCCAATGGACCTCCTTCGGGTGCGTCAGACCCTGGTGTTCGAACATGAGTTGATCCGGGATATCGGTGAGATCCTTTCGGCCAAAGAGGTCGCCGATAACCTCCTGCTCCTCACTCGGGTCGCGCTCGAGGCTAAGGTCCCACAGCGTGCACTGCCCGTCGTCGCTGGTCACCGCGAGGACGCTTTCGTTGTGGGGCGAAAACTCGACGGAGGTGATGCTCTTGGAGTGCCAGGGCAGCCGCTGAATCGGGTCCGGCGAGGCGAGCTTGCGCAGATCCCAAATCGCGACGGCGCCGCTGTCGGCGCCGGTGACGAGCAGGTGCGAGGCCTGGCGGGCCTGGTTCCAGTCCGCGACGTTGATGTCGGTCGGGTCGGCGCGCCAGTGGAGCTTGCTCGCGCGCATATCGCGGACATCCCAGACCTCGACCTCGCCGCCGGCGCGCGCCGTGATGAGGACCTCGGCCTGCGTCGGGCTCCAGCGGACCTCCTCGACGGAGCGCGCGCCCGCGGTGTGGCTCGCGACGCTCCGCCAGCGGCCGTCCTCGGCGGGGTGCCAGACGTAGAGGGCGCCCGCGCAGTCCCCGGAGGCGAAGGCGTGGGCCCGCACGGCGCTCCAGCCGAGCCCGAAGCCCTCCACGCGGTGCGTCGACGACGGCGTGCAGAAGCGGAGGCGGGGGGCCGGGACCCGGCCGGCGGCCGCGGCCGCGGCCGCCTCCCGCGACCACCCCGCGAAGTCCCCGAGGGCGCGGAGGTCGCCGGCGAGGTCGAAGACCTGCACGTGGCCGGCGTCGGACCAGACGGCGACGAGGTGGGCCGCCGCCCCGGCCGCGGGGTCGCCGCGCACGCGGTTCGCCGCGCCGTGGTGCGGCACCCCGCGCTGGTGCACCGTCGGCTCCCCGTCGTTGACGGCGTCCTCGTCGTCCTCGTCCTCGTTTTCGTTTTCGTTCTCGTCGTCGTAGGCGCCGAGAAGGCTGGCCTCGCTCTCCGAGTCGCTCGCGCGGTCGTCGCGGGTGCGGCGGAGGTTGCCGGCGCGCAGAAGCACGAGTTCATTCGCGGCCGCCGTCGCCGCCTGCGTCCCGCAGACGAGGAGGAGGGAGAGGGGGTAGCGTGTCCGGCCCGGCCCCGCGCCGTCCGCGGCCACGTCGAAGGACAGGCAAGGGTACTCCGTGCGGAGCTGGAAGAAGCAGTCGTAGGCGCCGTTCGCGTAGGCGAGGCGGCCGTCCGGCCCGGGCGCGTCGCCCTGGTCGCGGCGCCAGACCGCCACCGCCCCGCGGTCGTCGGCGTCGTCGCCGTCGGCGGCGGCGATCTGGACGGACGAAAAGGCCCCGCCAAGAGCCGCGTCCGACTCCTTGCGGAACTCGGCGTACGCGTCGTCGTCGTCGTCGTCCGCCGCCGACTCCTCCTCAAAGACCTCCTCTTCCGCGTCGAACTCGACCACATCCCCGTCGTCGGAGCTCTCCGTGGTGTAGCTCCCCTCGCTGTCGGACGGCAGCGCCTCCGAGGCCGGGGCCGCCGTAATTTCCGCATCGCCTTCTACTCGGCGGCGGGGCTCCAGATCGTGGTTCGTATCACGGACCTGTCTTTTTTTATTCCCTCTATTCATATTTGGAATGTAATTTCTCGAATAGATACTTTAGAAAAAAAAAAGCTAAAGTTAATAGAAGAACTTTAATAATGGTACTCTGAAATGGAAACGATTTGTAACACTACTTGGCATAAAACTATAGAAGATACATGATAGTATTATCCGTTAAACAGTAAGGCAGCGCACTCGTCAGATAATCTGACAAAAGTGTCATTATCAAGGACGAACGGAATTTCCATATATATATAACTGAAGCAAAAATAATAGGTACCGAATTGTTGCAACTAAAAAAAAAACCAACAACATAAAAGCCTATGAAACCGCTCTAAAAACGCGCTGTTATAGTATGGCAGGAATATTTTTTCAAAAGTAAAAAGCCTTCCCCTCCAAAAATTACTTTTCGCCTTCAGCCTCTTGCTCAAAACACAAGCAAACAGTACTCATAGCGACTGTAAAGCCTTCAAGCGTCTCTCGATATCGTCTTCAGCCTCTTGCGAAGCTGTTGCGTGTTCGCGTATTGCAAAATTCAACGGTCCATTTGACATCTTCGTACTAATATCAATATTGTTTTCCGCAGCAATCTGCTCTAATAAAGTATCCACCGGATCAACCGGAGTGAGCCCCGCGGAAGTACTCTCAAACGCGGCATTCATGGTACTCGTGTTGATCTCTATGGTTCCTGTCTGCCTCTCGAACTCATCCATGAGCTTTGTGATTTTCACAGGGTCCATTGAATCCGTAATCTTCTCCATACCCTTCAACGTGTTCTTTATTAACTTTCCAGTTTCCTTTGTTTGAATAGCAGTCTGGATGCGCGACGCCGTTGCGTCGATTCGGGAAGCAAGACGAAGGTAGTTGAGGCTTTCATGATGTTTTCGAATGGAATTCTCAGCATAGATGCGGGCGGCTTCGGTATTGCCCTTTTCAATCGCCCGTTTGATCTTAATCTTTTCCTTTTCACTGGCCCTTTCCGCCTGGTTAGAACTTTTCGTGAGCTGTTTTGATGTGAATTTCAAGTTAAACAAGACGTCATAAATCCGATCATTTGTCATTATTATTAATTTTTGATTCTCCTATTTTTTATTTATTTTTTCAGAACTTTCTCTCGGGATCGAATGTTGTGTCTTCCTCTCGAAGATGAAAATGGAAAATAGAACATGGGAAACTGGAATTCGGAACCACATAGCTAACTTTTTTTTAAATGAAGCAAACATAAATAGACTTGGCTTTCTAAACTCTTGGGTCGAAGTAAATTTAAAGATGCTCTGCCATAAGTTTCGCTCAAAGGCACCCTAAAGTAAGAAGAATTCCATTCTTTCCCCACTGGTGCACGCTAAAAAATCGGGAATGGCTCAACTATATGAAAGTCGGCCAGAAGGATCAAATCTATAACACCTTATCGTGTAGTAGCTCTGTGTATGCACAGGAATATAGGGAAGGAAAAGATGGACATGTAAATAGAGTCGGATATCAATCTTCGATGGCCATGTTTATAGATCAGTCCAATTTCGAGAATATTTACAGATGGAGCAATAAATTATAGCACTGAAAGGGGAGCCCGCAGATGAAATGCTCCATCGCTATAGAGACATATATATTTACATCAATATAAATGCACCCCCTCATGCTATTTACTGTGAGGAAATAGCAACTATCTACCCGCTCAGATAACGGGTCGCTAAAACCATCCCTTCCCACGTCCTCTCGTGTACAAGAATAGAACACTTATCCCTCCCCTCTAGCAATACCTAAGCAACTAGGACCAACTTTAAAGGAATTCATCTATAACCCTCCTTAATGTGTTAATTGAAAGTAACTATAGTTACAAATACACAAAAGGGAGGAGAGGCCAAAAAAAAAAAAAGAGTCTATTGCGTCATATCCCGTGATAAACGCAATTCGTGAAGAATAGAATACAGCAATGGGATCGTCGTCGGCGCACTCCCCAGGTTAAGCTCCACCGCTAAGATCTTCCTCGGGACCTGGCTATCCGGCACCTGGGCCTCCAACTGAAAGACACCGAGTGTGTGCTCGAGGCCGTTAAACGCGAGGTACTCCTTTATGAGCTCGTTGAGGATTAAATTCTCTGGAGGATCAGGGGGTCTGGAGGCGCCCGCCTTGTCATTACCCTCGAGTGTGGTATCCCCAGAAAGCCTTTTAAAGACAGCCGCGCGAAGCTCCGCTTTGATGTGGCTTATCGTTCCATCCGCCTCCAAGGCCTCCCGCATGGCGCTCTTAAGAGACTCCTGGCTGGACATTCTGGGAAGACTACAGGTCTGCGGATCTAAGAGAAGGGGGGAAAGAGGTATTGAATGTACCCTAAGGAGCCAATAATGAAGAATCCTTTGGGTCAGTTTGGTGAATATTGTCTTAAATTTTAAAAATAAGGGTAAAACAAAACCAAAAGAAGATGATAAAAAATGGACATAAAAAAAGGCACACCCATTAACTATATAATTGATTTGCAGGTTTAAAAAAAAATGCGCCGGAAAAGTAACACTCAGAAACAACTTAGTACAAGTATACTGCTTAAACTTCTTTTGTTACATTTGCGTATTATATGAACCTGTACGATTTTTTTTTAGAGTGCCTTCTGCCCTAAACATCTCTTTGAACACTCTTAATGTAGCCCACTAGGATTTATCCCCAATGCCATCCACCGATGCTACATTAATAATTTTTCTGATGCTAAAGAAGATGCAGAATAAGGGATACCTAAGAAGAAAAAAATGCCACAAATAATGAACTTTTCAAATCTATGGTAGAAGCCTACACATTTAGCCTCTCTACACAAAATTAAAGATCTAGCAATCACTTCTGTTTAAAAAGTCTATAAAAAATAGACCAATAATCCTTGAGGTGAACCAACATTTATAGAAGTCCAAGCCATCCCAAAGCGCAGGCTAGGAGCTCACGTGAACATCACAAGGTTGTCTTGAACCAATCGCACATATACCACTAGTAGTCTTCCCTATGCGAAAAAACCCCTTTGCATAAGGATGCTATACCAGAAAGAAAGAAAAAAGCTAGCGCCTCCTGAGATAGATAGCCATGAGGATGCCGATGAAGAGCATCCCTATGGCTACTCTGGTGCCATAAACCGAATAGTTCTCGCCGGTGATATTCCTCCTCTCTGGTTCATTAGGTGTTTGATCCTCCAAAATGGATTTTTCTTTTCTGTTTCGGCGCCTCTTTTTCTTCTTGGCTGATTCGCCTAAGCCAGTATCCGTCGGACCTACCCCAGCTGGTGCCTCAGGGGCACCCGCTTGGCTATCCTCAACTTTGGCGGAGCTGGCAGATCTCGTGGTAGGCAATGGATGCGCGGTAAACGTAATCGTTTTCCCGTCTCCCTCGTCCACTTTTTGCACCAAATATCGATTTTTACTGATGCCTGCAAGCTCCTCCCCATTGCCAAGCTTCTTGTGATCCTCTACCGTAAAGCCCTTGTCCCTGTTGTACTTAATCCTTAAGATTTCCCTCCCCCCACTCAAACCTACAAGGACGGCGGAGGATGAGAGCGCGGAGCAGAGTGGATTAATGCGCACGCGTTCGGCCTCAGATTCGCTCGGTTGATTCTTTCGTGTGGTGGAAAGTGAAATTGGACTCGACGTCGAAAACAGACGAGCAGATCTCCCAGCGATGTAAAGAACACTCGCCGTGTTGTCCCCATAGGCAAGAACGGCGAAGTTTCCAGAGCCACAGGAGCCATGTATGACCTTTCGCTTTCCTCGCCCGTGTTTCGTTTTTAAGGCGATGGAATCTACTTTTTTATTTCGATCCACATCCCAGAGATGAAGAAACGACGGCTCCATCGATAGCAGCCCTAGTAAATTGAAGGAAACAAATGGGTAAAGACCTTTATCGCGCACATCCATCTTTAGCTTACCTTTCAAAAACTTTATCACGGAGGTTAAGTTATCGGGGTTGCTTACGACTAAATACGCGGAGTTCACCCAAAGCACACTCGACGCTAGAGGGGTTTGCATCTCATCAAGAAGCTCCGTCAAACTATCGTCCTCAAATCGGTAAACCTTCAGAACGGATTGCGAAGGATCATTGTTGGTGGGTGAGCTTTCAAGCGCGGCGTCGTTGAGCGGGCATACAAGTGCAACGAAGCTCATTTCCGCATTGAATGCGTACGCGACGGTCCTACTACCATAGAGAAGAGAAAAGTTATTATTTTCCACTTTTGATTCAATGTAGAGGTATCCCTTTTTGTCCGTGAAAACGAACCTCCCATCATTCAGCGCTGACATCCCCTATATAAATAAACAATCCTTGATGACACTAATAGTGCGGTATAGCGCAAGCAATGTAGATGAAAATATACGTGGGGGAAAAATGGTTTAATATATTCTGAGGATAATACGAAGCAACAACAAAAAAAGCAAGGTGCAATTGAATTGAATTCATTTTATGAGTCTTTAAACGTCCGACATCTTTAAGCAGATAGAAGTCACAGCTGCATCCTGCATTTATTTTAATAAGAAGAAATTACTTAGCAGCATTTACTAGTTATGATTCCTTATATTATTCTCCCACCCACACCGCGCCTTCCCAAAAAACATATGCTTGTTCAATTGAATACACCCCTCAAAAAAAAAAAAACCCTTGACGGCGTGGCGAGGCACACCGTTGCGCACCATACACAACTTTATTTCGAAAGGGAGGAATTCAGGCAATGGAACTTCATTTGCATCGCTCAAGGACACGAATTCATGCAATTTTAGCAAGAGAGAAAGAGCTACTCCTCTTACGGATCCTTTTTTTCCTCTCCCTCCCTTCGATGAGAAACTCTACCAAAGCATTGAAATTGCTCGAGGCTCAGGTGGTACACCCACTTTTTATTGCTATTATTATTACCTTCCAGTTCTAACTAAAAGTGAAAACAAAGCTTAGAAAGCAAGAAAAAAAAAATGAAAAACGGACTGCAGCTTAGCGGCGATCCCTAGCCCCATTACTCTTAACCTTTCCAGTAAAAAGATGCTTCGGGCGGAGGTTTGGAATGTGATGATCGGCCTCACCCTTCCGTGCCTGCCTTGCAAGCGGGCGCGCCTTCACCTTGCTGATCTTCACCGCGCGCAGCTTCTCATTGACGTCCTTAAATCCCTCGCCGCGGGTGGTGCTGAGGCTTCGGTCGGACCTGCCAGAGCGCCCGCTAAGGCTGCGCGTGGTTTTCGTCGTAATATGCGTGGAGCCCGAGCGATCGCGGCGCAAGGCCTCCTGTGCGACCGACATCGAGCGTCCGCGTTTTCGCGCGCCGGACGACGAGGCCGCGGCCTCGGAATCTCGCGCGCGCGCGTCCTGGCTGCCCGTCCGGCTATTAAACCGCTTGACGGCGATCGACTGCTGCCGGGTGCGGCGGATGCTCGGGTTCCGCACGGCGCGCTCCATCTTGAGCACCTTCACCTTATCCTTAATAAACCGGACAGCCTCGCGGGTGTCGTCGTCGAGCTCGTGGGCGGGCCGCGCGCCGGCGGCCTCGAGCTCGAGCTGCTCGAGCCGCGCCTCCTCCTCGGCCTCGAGCTCGCGGAGGCGGTCGTGGATGTCGGGGTCGACGTGGTCGTAGATGTTGCGGCCGTCCATGATGTCCGGCACGACGTCCTCGACCCACGCCGCGTCCTCGAGGTCCCAGGTCTGGCGCTCGTTGGCCTGGAAGCAGCCGGGGCCGCCGTGGGCCCACTCGAGGTCGCGCGCGGTCCGCCGGCGCACCCGCGGCGGCGCCCCGGCCGCCCGCTCGGCCGCCACGCTCGCCGGAACGTGGGCCGGCCGCGCGAGGCCGTCGCGGGGGACGGGGACGGCGCAGTAGAGGCGGTTCTGAATGGCCTGGAAGCGCCCCGAGCCCTCCTTCTGCTCCGAGCGGTGGAGCAGAAGCGTATCGCAGGCGAGCGCCTTCAGGTCGCCTACGCCGACGTCGGTGAGGGTGCTCGTCGTGGTCCACTTCGCACCGGAGGCCTCGATCGCGGACAGGATCAGCGACTGCTCCTCGCCCGCCACGTCGTCGATGGTGCAGACGTCGGACTTGTTGAAGACCACGACAACCGGCTTGCCGACAAAGAGAGGGCCGATCGAGCGGAAGAGGGAAACTTGCTGCGCAATCGAGTACCCGCACTGCCCGCTCAGGTCCATAAAGAAAAGAATACAGGCTCGGAGATGCGCAAGGGCCGTGATGGCCTGCATTTCAATCACATTCCGCTCCTCTAGAGAGTGGTCCAGAATACCCGGTGTGTCAATGACTTGCCAGGTCGAGTAATTATAATCCGTATGACCCACAAAAAGCGACTTTGTCGTAAATGCGTATGGTTGAACTTCTACATCCGCCCGTGTTACCTTGTTCATAAAACTAGATTTGCCAACGTTCGGGAACCCTGTAATCAAAAGAGTTCGTGCGTTAGGGTCTATCGAGGGCAAGCGAGACATGTGCTGGCGAACTTTCTCAAGATAGACCAATGCGTTGTTGAGCTTTTTGCATGCCGTGGCCATCCTACCTAAAGCCGCTCGTTTTAGCTGCTTGCAACGGTAAAGAGAATCCCCGTACTTGAGTAAACGAACATAGTCTCTTCCTATATTGTCCACCATGTGGCGCACAGCTCCAACTTGGCCAAGAGCAACTTTATAATGATCCCTGTCGTATAAAATATGCATGAGATCACCATAGAAGGGATGAATGTCATCCATGCGCGGAAACTCCTGTAAAATGTAGGTGAGCTTTTCATTGATAGTCTTCTGCGTAAATTTCACTTTTCTCATGTAAAATTGTCGAATTCTTGAGATGTGGTAACCTTTGTGCACCACCGTTGGGGTTTTGCGCTGTGTCTTGGATAATACAATATCCATAAAGTCCTTATAGGTTGGGACAACCGTAATGGACTTAAAATTGTAAAACAATGACATTTTTTCTGGTAAAAATATAAATAATATATGAAAGAGAAAATGTCCCACACTCCGATGGTTTACTAAAAAAATATATATATATAATCTAATGAATAGATTTAAGAAAAAATTTCATGGTTATCGTAATATTCCATAGAGATCAACTTTTTGAAAGTACAGTCCGACATTTTTTTTGTTTTAGGTTTCTGAATCCTGCAATGGTTCCTTATATATGGTTAGCAACATGTAACACACACACAAAAACCTTATAAGATCAGCAGCATTACATGATGCAATATACAATTTATGATATTGTGTATTTTCCTGTATCATACAGATATTATTATTAAAACTTTTATTATTATCATTTTATTAGTATTTAATTTTGTCTTTCTTTCCAAACGTCGCACTATACTTTTTCCCCTAATTCGAAACAAGCTAAACCTTTGTATAGAAAATAATGAACGGTCGATATAAAAAAATTAACCACATACACAGGAAAAAATCGTTGTTGCATTTACTTTCCAGTATGTAATTATCTTGGGTTTAACCAGCACATAATATTTATAAATATGCCGGATACTTTAGATCTGAAACTAATTTCAAAATTAACCTCTTTGAGTACAAATAAATATTGATATCCCCCTAGTACGCGTAATTTGAAGAAAACTAAAGAAAATTTAAATGGGAAAAAAAACATATCTATCTATCTGTGGAAAATACGGCAATTAAAAATGTTAAACTAATGAGGAATTAGAAAAACAGCTACCCAGTAGGTTCGCCTACAGCATCCCGTTACATTTGTATAAGGTTCGATATATATATATATATATATTATATATATATATACTCAGGACAAATTTGTAATCGTGTAGAAACCACTTCCATCTAGATCTAGAAGTACGTTGTGTAAAGGCTTCAAGGCCTCGTGATGGGAAATGGTGATGAGTGTCATACCAGCTTTTTGAAGCTCCTTATAAAGATCAACTTCTTCAGACTGAGGGATCGCAGAGGTGCACTCATCCAAAAAAACAAAAATAGGACAATGAATGAGAACACGCACTAGTGCAACTCGTTGTCGCTCACCCCCAGAAAGAACTTTATGCCAATCTTTGATAGTATTGAGGCCACCTTCTCTCTGAACAATTTGTGTCAGTCCTAGCGAAGTTACACAGCGCATTATTTCACTATCAGTTAGATTATTTGAAACCACTTCATCCTCTGTGAAGGGATATGCCATTTGTGCTCGGAGCGTTCCTGGTGGGAGATAAACCCTTTGAGGTAAGAAAAACATTTTCTCCGTTGCAGGCCTTTTGATAATGCCATCTTGTGGCGACCATATTTCACCTATAATCCTTATTAAGGCTGATTTTCCTGAGCCATTGCAACCCATAATTAAAACATGTCTACCAGGAACAATACTTAAGTTTAAATTATTAATTAGAGGTGCTCCATTAGGAGAAACGATGTTGACGTTTTTCAAAATAATTTCATTGCTTTTATCATCGAGAATAACATTGCTCACACTCCGGTGTTCATTGGATAGTGAAATTTGATCGAGAATTTCACGCAGTTCCTCCACACGGTGTGCGCTAATGCATAATGCAGCGGTCTTCTTATGCAAAGAAAGTAATCGTCCAATGGCCTTTGATAATGGTATATAAACCTGCACAGTTTTCAGATACAACTTCGTGAGTTCCACTTTCGACAGATAGTCCTTTTGATTAAGTACCACCACACCTGAAATAATGTAACCGATACAAGACGCACCATACTTGGTGAAGATAAAATCTAAAAGCCCAATCCACCATTTTACTTTTTTGATGTGGGTTTCATGTTTTATAATTGATTTCAAAATTCTATCTGCATGCTCACATTCTAGTTCTTCACCGTTATGGAATGCAATTTCCTCCGCATGTCGAAAAAGTTGATTGTGTTTTGCACGTAAATTACCCTCTTTTTCTTGGCTACGAGCGATCAATTTTTCAAAATCTGAATTCAGTGATTTTGTCACTGTGACTACTAAATGATAATAAATCATCAAGAGGACTAAAGAATCAAAGCCAGAGACCTTTGAAAGGTTTAACGATAATATAATTGCATCTATCAGCGGTCGTAAAACCGAAAGAAACAAATCTGCCAATGTCTCACAGAAAAGACTTGCATCATTGTGAATTCGATGATCAGGATTGTCCAAAGTATGTTGAATGGCTATTTTGTACAGATTGTTGCCCTGAAAATATTCGTTTTCCAAGGCTCTCTGCAGATTTCCTTTAAAATGCCTCTGGAGTATCGACTTCAGATGAAAAACTGATGCATTGATAATGGAGCCAGGAATCGCCAAGAGACCAATATCAACAACCCCAAAAATAAACTCCTTCATCTTTTTTTCAACAAGAAACTGCCCATTTTGACCAATCGTTCGAGCAATCACTAAGGTGAGCCTCGTTCTGATAAATAAAAGAACCGTTAATAAAAAAATAATTCCAGACTCAACTGAAAAAAAACCAGGAATGCAAATTTTTATCAAGGAACGTAGCTGACTCCAAGATGCCCTGCCCTGCTCTTTTTCATGCGAACGATATCGTCTGATCCTTCTTTTTCTCAACCTATACGAAAGAGATGATAACAAAATCTTCAAAATTGAAGATGCGCACAATAACTTAATTGAGCAACTGCTAATTGTGCCTTGACCCCTTAGAGTGGATAAAATTGACATTCTTGTTGCTGTAATAGACCTCTAGAAATACGAGAAAAAAAATGAAGATATAGTGAACTATTTAAACTACTTGTTCTGAAAAAAAAAAGCAAGCATTAAGACTAAACAATATACACCCAGCAAAAGTTGCATTACATACAAACCTTTCCCACAACAGAAAATTGTAAATTTATTCAACGCATACACAGACCCCCCCACATGCCCTCCCGCCCCCACACTTATGAAAAAACATTTACCTCCAGGGTGAGCAACGTGTAAAAATATATAAAAAAACGGCCGAATGCCATTCTACGCCATCTCTCGCGGGGTCGCCTGGCGTCTTTCGTGGGCGGGGCCCGACAAATTTATTGCTATTTGCGGGACCCCCCCCCCTCCCCCCAACACAGACATACACCCGCCGGATAAACGGAAGAAGTGGTAGAAAAAATGCAAAAATAGGAGAGCCTATGGTTTCTGCAGGGGGGCGCCCCTCTTCGAAAAAGAAATCCTATGCACTGTTGTACTGATTACTTTTTGCACCACCACTTTTTCTTCTCTAGATACAATACCCGTAGATGAACCCGCAACTTTTGCTGTTTGCAGGGGCAGTTGTAGGCACCGTTGGGGTGCTTCATATTGTTCTGAAGCCCAGGGCATTCCGCATAGTGCTCATGGGTGCTGGTTTGGGGATGGCTGGCGCCGCTTTCATTACTTATACAAATAGTTCAAGGCATGCGATGCCTTCAAGTTTCGTACCTATAACTCTGAAACCCGTTCCCATCGATTTCAGTAAAATCCAGCCGGTTATTTATGAGAATCTGACCTTGAATTACAATGAAAACGATACGGCTAACTTAAATAAAGGGAAAGGCTCTGAAAATTCCAAGAAACCTACACAACCCAAGAATTTAGACGTTGATGAAGTTCGTCATATGTGGATTTCAGCTGTACTTCCTGTTTTTAGAAGCTATAGTAATAAAGAAAGAATTACAGCAACAGAATCAGTTGAAAACGTAGAACGTGGCATTGTTTTCTGTGAGATGGGGAGCGAATTAGGTAGTATCTGTCTTCAGGTGCTCATGGAGACCAAGTGCACAAAAACGGTTGGAATTGAAGGAAACTCAAAACTTATGCAAACAGCCAAGGAGGCCACAAAACGTGCCCAAGAGCTCTATCCGGAAACTTTGAATGGGAAGGAATCGATTTGGTATGAGGACGACTTTTCAAACTCCTCTGATATTCTAAAAAAAGAGGCTGTCAACATAATACTCATTCGATCAAATGCTCTTGATAAGATTCGGATGGAGAAGCTTGCTTCATTTGCAGATTCAGTCCCCTGTGTTAAGTGCATAATTACCTTACAAAAGATTGATAGTAATTTTTTAAGAGGAACTTCATTCGTACAGACCTCCCTCCTACACTCGTCACCCAATTGGGACAAGGGATCACTTTTCTATGTTTATCAAAGGCAGTAACGTCCCATCTTACTACCTGAGTATACCATAATGCTTTTAATACTATGATTGACACATATTATATATTGCAAACTTGATTATTTTGAAGTATCTATAAAAATTTGAATCTGAGGCTCCCTAAGCAACAAAATGGATAAAATGTAACTACTGAAAGATGAATGAGTCGAAGGTTAATGCCCTGTGGAACTATTAACCTCTTGTCCATATTTTTAAAATGTCATAGTTATTGTATATCGATATATACCTATAGATATTTTACCTAGAAGCATAAAGGAAAACATCATGAGTGCCCGTGAGTCATACTCCAGTAGGACTGAGAGTCATTCACTGTTTGGATACATTAGTAGCAGTGGAGAAAGCAATGCTTTTTTTCTATCACCACTTAGTGAAGATGAAAGTATTGATGCTGTTTTTTCTAGTGAATCGATTCCTGTGGTCAAGCAGCTTATGAAGAGGTTGCTAAGAGTTTCTTCAATGCTGAAGGCTGAAAAAGAGCGCTTAGATAACTATCAATCCAGCAGCGATAATAGCGGTGAACTGCTTATAAATCAATCTAATAGCTTGAGAAAATTGCTAGATCTATACCACTTTTTATGGGGGAGACTTCTGTTCATCCTTCACGATGAGCACGGGAAATGCTCGGATTCTTATTCAAACTCGTTAAATTTGCAAGATCGCATTCCTTTTGAATCATTGGCGCATACTATTCATCATAATAGTGAGTTTTGCGATATCCTGGGTGAAATTACGAGCCGCTCATTTGAACAACGAAATGATAGTGACGATGTTTCTAATGATCTTCACTACGCCATATTAAAAGAATTTAACGAAAAAATGACCCGGATCCAGCTAAATGCATCCTTTTGTGCGCTATTTGTAGTTGAAGGATCGCGTGAACACTATTTAGATCCAGTATCAATGGATGATCTCTGTAATTCTGTGGTGAAAGAGACATGTCGACGCAACAGATTAGTGCCTCTATCGCTTATGTTCAGCATGTTTGACCAAGATGTGCTTGCGATTAGCGACGCAATGGCATACGGAACCTTGAGTGTTCTTCTGCAGCGTTTTCGTCACCTAGTTCATCGTCTATTTGGTCAATTTTCTGAACGAAGAATAAATGAAGAATCGAGTCATCATGAAGCGAGTTCGGTAAACCAACAATACAACACCGTGGTTATACGTAGTGAAATGAATTCAAAGAGAAGTTCACGCAGAGCGTCTCCATCAGCGCCTCAATCATCTTTCCCTGAAGGCTTACCTTCACCGAATTCCACAATTAAGACGGTTCGTATAAGCCGATTAGCTGACAGCGAAGCTGTTCCAGACTCACCACTACCCGTCACCTCATCTATGAATGATGCTTCTGTTGAGACCGATCCGCTTTCAGCGCGTTTCACTAATGCTAAACGTTACCGAGAACGAGGGGATTCACCTTTGCTCAAAAAGCCAAGGTGGTTTCAGCCCACTAGTAGAACATTGTTGTCCCTATCCTCGTGGCATCCTCGTATAGGTGAAAAGGTGGGTCGAGGACCTGGATGGCGCTATAGCAAGAACGGAAACGGTTGTGATTATGGGGAGGTCGTCGGACTCACCGTCGATAATGAAGTGATCGTTCGATGGATGAGGAGCATCGATGCGTCTCATGAGGAGGATGGCCGTTTGTTCCGTTATAAATATCGCCCTCCCTTTCTAGAGGTTGTTCCCTGGCATGATTACATGTATATGAATACGATGGACATGGATACTAACATGCTCTATCTGACTGAATTTATGCTAACCTGCGCTGTTCTTGGTATTTTATGTCAGCAACATGAAGCGGTGCTTCCCGTGCTACAGTTCCAAACTATAGAGTCTGCGATCCACACCATTGATTCTATGGATCTGGCTGAATCCAAGCGGATTCTTGAAAGCGCCATAGAATCCCTGGAGCAAGCTAAAACGGTGCTTATAGGCCATGATGACAATACCACGATGGGAGCAAATTTTTCGGATATACTCTTGAATTGGAGCCCTGATCTGCGCAACGCTAAAGAAAACTGCAGAGAACAAAAAGAAATTGTTGCGAGGATAGGTTGGGTCCTGAATGCACTTCTTTCGCATAAAAAATTGGCGCTATTCTTTCTGGCTCGTGGGGGGCCTGCTCAAATCCTGAGGATCATAAATGGTCCATTGGATATGGCCACGGTGTATGGATGCTGCATCGTTCTTGCACAGCTATCGAAAACGTCTATTTTCGAGGAAATTCTGCGAAACTATAGGGAGTTCTTCCACCCCATAATGACATTTATTATTGATCAGTGGAAAAGCAGCCCGAGCACCGATGTCCAGGAGAGTGCAGGCGCTTTTTTACTGAACTGCCTGAGTTTCCCATGCGCACTGGAATTTTTCGATAACCTTGGCGGTGGGACTCTTCTCACGAACACGCTTGAGAAACTTTTGACGATATCGGAGGAGCGCTTCGATCTCATCTTCCCCGGACTCCAACTTGTGGCGCTCAAATGCCTCAACACGTATCTTGTTGCGCACTTGATGCTATCGACCAAAGTTCTCTTCCGGAAGCATCGTGTTCTCTCCTCGATGATTACCAAGGCCTCTCCGCAGACCTCCCTTCCCCGGGATCCCGGGATTCTCGATTCGATCTTGTTCTTCCTCGCCGCGCCGACGGCGGCGCTGCCGGACGTCTCGGTGGAGAACGTGCTGAGCCTGCTCGCGCCCGGGCACCAGCCGGCGCTCCAGGCGGTGGTGGCGGCGGGCGTGCACGGCGCGCTGCTCCGCGGCGTCGGCTTCTACCTCGCGCAGAGCGCGTGGGAGGCTCTGGCGGCGGGGCTTCAGGTGCTTCGCGTGCTGACGGTCGCGCCCTTCGCGCGGGCCCCGGTGCTCGCGCCGGCCGCCCCCCGCGAGTCCGGCGTCGGCGCGCTGCTTCGCGTCGTGCAGGCGCTGCCGGCGGCCGCGGGCGAGGGAAGCTGCGCGCGCGAGTACCACCTCCTGCCCTGCGCGGCCGCCGCGCTGCAGGTGCTGCTCCAGCTGCTCGCCGGCGACGAGGCCGCGCCGGCGGTCGCCGGCCGCGTCTGCGCGGACTTCCGCGCGGCCAACGGCGTGCGGGCGCTGCTGGGGCTCGTGCGCCTTCAGCGCGACTACACCTTCCCGGCGCGGCTGGGGTACTTCCCGGTGGTCGCGCGCGTGGTCGCGGTGATGGCGGGGCTCCGGCGGCACCCCGAGACCCGGCCCCTCCTCGACGCCCTCGGCGCCCACCGCGAGGCGCGCGACCTCCTCCAGGCCTACGCCGGCGTCCAGCGCGAGTACGCCGCGGGCGCTAGCGGCGCGCGCCGCCTCCTCGGCCCCGACGCCGACCCCGCCGGCCGATTCCTCGAGCACGCGCGCGCGCTGCTCGCGACGGCCCCGGCCGGCGGCGCCGCCGACGAGGGCGACCCCCTCGAGCTCGAGCGCCGCGCCGCCATCACCGCGCGCGCGACCATCGACTACGCCCGCGAGTCCCTGCTCGCCCTCATCGCCGACCACCTTGAGCGCGAGGAAGGCGGCGCGGGCGCCGCGCGGGTGCTCCGCGCGGAGGCCAACCTGCCGCCCCCCGCGCCCGCCGCCCCCGGCGACCCCGCCATCACCCTCGACGGCATCATCCGAACCTACCTCCGGCAGCAGCAGGAGAAGTGCCCGAACCCGATCGAGACCCTCCCGCAGTTCGATCTGACCAAAAAACACGTCTACCTCCCGGCCCCACCGCCCGCCGAGGAGTCGCGAAACGTCGTGAACCGCCTGCTCGACCGCAAGCTCGGCACCACCCCGTCCCTGCGCGCGAATATCTACACCAACCGCCTGATCTACCGATGTCCGGCCTTTATCTTCAATATTACGGGCGGCGAGGAGGGCCTGCAGGGCGAAAGCGTCTGCTTCTGCGATGACGGCAACACCCTCATGATCGGAACCTCGGAGGGCGCCCTCGCCCTCTTCGATACCTTTCCCGAGGAGGAGAATCGCGAGAAGCTCCTCGGGCAGCAGCTGCTCTTCGAGGAGGACGGCGTGGCCTCGCTCGAGGTATCCGACAATGGGCTGCTCGTCGCCGCAGTGAGTAAGTCGTGCAAGGCGAAAATAATGGCTCGTCAGACGCTGCCGGCCGCCAAGCTGGAGCTCGAGAACTGCTGCGCGATACGCTTCTCGCACGACAGCCAATTCCTTCTCGCGACCTCCAACCATGAGCAGGGATGCCGGCTTTACGACTTGGAAACGGAACAGGAGATGCAAAGCTTCGTTGATCGGAACTGGGCGGGTGAAAATATCAACACCCCCGCCGTTTTTGACTACCATTCCTCGCTCATTTTGCACGATGCGGTGCTGTGGGATCTGCGGTGCAGTCGAAAGCCCGTCTTCCGATTCGATCGCATCACCGAATCCTCCGCGAGTACGTTTCACCCCTCCAATCAGATGGTGCTCATCGACGAAAAGGTCTGGGATCTTCGTTCGTTTCGAATGATGCAAACCGTCCCGGCGTTTCGCAAAACCACCAGCTTTCATATGAATCAGCTTGGGAAGGTGATTTACAGCTTTCGCCAGGCGACCTCGCATTCCTATGGATCGCCCTCAATCGTCTCCGCGGTGGACTCTTACTCCTTTGAGGTGATCTTCTCCGAGGAAACGAACCCGCCCTTCGAGACGTTCGTGCTTGACCCCTCCGATCGCTACTGCGCCGCGATTTTATTAGAGGATCAGCAATCGGTCGTGCGGGTTTTTTCAACCTCCTCTGGACCGTACCCTTCCCTCACTGGCTTTGCCTCTCCGAGGTTTCAGCAGCAAAAGTCGGAAAGCGACTTTGAGGCCGAGGAGTCCAGCGATCTATCCTCTGGCTACAGCAACTACGAAGTCTACGATGACGAGGATGAGAATGAGGAAAGTAACGCCGGTTATAACGGGGAAGATGCACAAGAAGACGACGACGACGACGACGAAGGCTCTGAGCGAGAAAATGAGGAATGGAGCACGTCAGACTCCGAGGTGCACTCTCCGCGGAATCGAGAAAGGGAAGCAACTTCCGAGGTGAGTTCATCCACGGCGAGCTCAGAACAATCCACTTAAATGGGGCCTCGGGGGAGGAGGAGGAAAAGAACAACAACAAAGAATCGGTCTATTTCGTCTGAAATGCAAACACCCCAAAAGACGAATAAAAATAAATTAACTGTGCGAATCTGAAGGCTAACACTTTATTTTAACCATAATAAAAAAAAAAATGAACTTCTTCTCTTTAGCACAGTCAGGAGATTATGCCCTGATCTGGTCTGAATTGTGGAATCATATCCATTTATCTTGCTTTACACAAGGGTTCAGTTCGGTTTCATTTTCCCTCTTTTTTGGGATGAGAGCCATCGGCTCCACCGGTTTGATCTTAAAAAAAAAAAAGAATTCTTTGTAGGCTTCAATTTAGGAAGATCAAAATGCTTTCAGTATGCTGAATTCATAACAAGCACTAAAGGCCGCTAAAGCTGCAGCACACACACTCCTATGTGTGCTCTTCACTCCTTCAAAATGAAAGCAAAAGCTGTGTGGATTTGATTGGGAAAGGAAAAGCAAAAGCAAAACTTCTTTTTCCCTCTCCACCACGTATAAAAACCTCCCTCAAGTAGAACTCAGCACGTGCTATAATTAGTGCGGTGGCTGGAAATCAATTAACTCAGGTTAATGCTGGCAACTTGCACTGCTAAAAGTCCATAGCAAACACGCTCTTCCCTCAAAATATTTACGAATCTGTGATCGATGATAGTGAAGCTTGAAGCCGTTGTCTTTTGGGAAGAGGGGGGAGAAACATATCCAGCACGAATGGAAGAACAGATTTCAATGAGGGGATGGGGAAATGAACTATGGGGATGTTTCAAGTTTTGTTCTCTGGAGCATTATATGGGATAAAATGGATGGATTTTTGTCCCTCGTGAACTATTTTTTTCCCAATTTTCTCCTGGTTTCGAAATTATTTATAAAAGTCAGAGAAAAGGATCCTCAAATATAAATAATAAATAAAACCCATCTCGGGAGTAATCCGCCTCTTTTCTTTAGTAGGACTACAAGAAAATGGAACTGTTACCAGATTTTCGATCGCTTCCTGTAACGACTGTGTTGCTGCTCAGCTCAGGTTTGCTTCTAATCTTAACCAGCTTTGATGTTGTACACCCCATTCAACTCGTCTATAGCCCAACCCTCGTAAGCGATCAAAAGCAATACTGGCGCCTAATTACCTCTTTTTTATACTTTGGCGAGTTAAAAATAAACACCTTGATTTATCTGAACTGTGTTATCTATACGACTGGCGTGATCGAGCAGCATTTCTTTATTAAGCGCTCTTTGGATTATATGTGGTTGTTTTTCTTGGGCTGTAGTATGATTCTTTTTATTCGTTGGATCCGAGTGATCGACTCGCCGTATCTAAGCATCGTATTAGGGAATATGCTTCTTTACCTCGTCGGCCGCATGCTCCCGCGGCATAATGTTAACATTGCTGAAATTATCGAAATCCCAATGCGAATGCTCCCCATTGTTCACATTTCGATCGGAACCGCAATGTACGGGTTATCAGGGGTTAAGACAAACTTAGTTGGATACTTTGTAGGTCACGTGCTCTGGTATTTTGCAGAAATTTTCCCCCACATCACAGGGGTGCACCTGCTGCGAATCCAACATCGCATTGAACGTCTCTTGACTTGAAGTAGAGCGCGATCTGGCACAGCTGTTGTTTGGTTCATTGATTGAACTAAGAAAAGGTGAAAAGTATTCTGAGGTTGTTGCTGCTTTTCTTTCCTTTTTTTTTCACTAGTTTTCGCCTTCTTTCCTTGTGTACTTTATCTTTTACAGTGTATGTGGTTATAAACCCGTTTGTCGCTCTACGTGTACTGGATACTTTTCTCTCCCCCTTTATTTACGCGTGCGTTTGGACGTTATTGATTTTCCCTTACTTACCCCCCCCCCCCCCCCGTTTTTCTACTTCTTTCGCAGTGCGATCCGATAGTACAGCCCCTGTTACCTCGCCCACCCCACTCCACCCCTTCGTAGTCATGCCAAAAGCGACCTCGCGGGGGTTTCCCGCCGAGCTCCCTCGCCGCCGCCTCGTCCTCCACGTCGATGTCAACAAAACCCTCCTGCAGGTCGACCCCGCCGGCGGCCGCTCCGTCGCCGACGTCCTCAACAGCAACGCCGCCGACAACGTCCACGGCTACGTCGACGGCAGCGGGGCGTGGCGGCCGCTCTACGGCCCACGCGAGCCCCCAAGGGCCCCCCCAGAAGAGGCGAAAGCGAAGGAAGGCCGGGAAACGGGCCGCGAAGTCGCCGTCCTCAGCTACGCGGCCTTCGTCGACCGCGCGCACGGGGAGCCGGCGGGGATGGCGGGCCTGCCGGCGGCCGAGCGGCGCGCGCGGTGGGCGGCGGTCGCGGCCCGGCGGCGGACGGCCACCGCCGGCTTCACCGCCCCCGGCGCCGTCGGCCACGCCTACGCCCACCTCGTCGAGGAGCAGCGGCGGTGCCTCGAGCGGGGGGCCGTCGAGGGCATCATTCCGTCCTTTTTTAAGCTCGTGAACCTGCTTTCGGTCCTTGATTGGCCCTTCACGTTGGTCTTCCGGACGTTCGGCGGTGATCTGCCGAGGGTGCTCGAGGAGTGGCAGCGATTTGTAAAGGGTGAGCACGCGTGCAAGCCGGAGGGGGCCGTTTTGAGGCGGATGCACGAAAACAACATCCCCCCGCGAACTGGATCCGTGTATAGGAATCAGGAAACAATGTATTTATGTATGGGCCCCTCGCAATCGGTATCTTCCTTGGGTTTGTCGGATTTGGAAAGACTAGATCATCCCGACGTCGAGACCACGCTGGTGGAGCTTCAAAAGCTCCCTGACTGCTATAATGTTCGACCGATTAGCTTTCAGGAGCTAAATAGCGAGCTAATTCAGTGGTACGCAGAATCCAACAACGTCGGGGGCTTAGTCGATTACTACCCTGCTTGGGCGCAGTCAGCGGAACGACGAAGCGCAGGGAAGGTTTTCCCCGTCCCCTTCTCCAAGCGTGAAGACGAAAACTACTACGTCTTTTTTGACGATAATATCTTTATCGGGGATGAACGGTCTATCGTTGACCTACGCGATGCGCACACCGCGGAAAGTTTAATCGGGAACACCTCGGAGAGCCCATTCTGCATCCCGGTAAATCCCTATGAGGCGATCACGAATGAGGACTACTTTATTGAGCGCCTGTGCGAGCGGCTCCAGCTTCAGCTTAAACTATAATGCATAACGGGTTATTCCTACACTGAGAACGGATAATTTTTCTAATTGCTTTGCATCGTTGTGTGTGTGTGTGTGTGTGTGTGTTTTCGCTGTTTGTTTCTCTTAGCATGGTTGTGCAGATGGAATATTATATATGTGTGTAATAGTGATATTTTTTCTCGATATAACTGTACGTCGTAAAATTTATTACTTTTCCCTATATTTCCTTATTACATTCTATAGGTGCATACGTATGCTTGCTTGAGGAAAACCGTCCGTTCCTTTTCTCCTCATCGCGTGTGCCAAAGCTCAAAGCACAACCTGACTGTGCGGCTCTTAGTTAGCAAATGCAAGGGGTAATAAAAAAAGGAAGCTAGATCGTGTTTGACTTTCAAAAAGCTCAATTTTTTATTGCAAGAGGGTTTTCCCTCAAAAATAAATGACAGAATATAAAAAGCTAGTGACACTTGTGGAGAAGCTTAAAGGCGATATAGACACACTTATGCAGGGGCTGGCGGAGCATTCATTTCATGATGAATATTCCTTGACCTCCAGCAGCCCAACGATCGAGAGGCTTCACGGCATCGCAGTGGAAATCAAGCACACTACCCTTGAGGCGATTCCACGTCTGCAGAAGATCCTCTCCAGAGCGCAAGAAACCAATCCAGATCGCCAAATCTACAATGAGATGATGTGCAAAAAGATCGAACAACTACTGGAGACCTTTTGCAGCGATGTGATAAACCGTTTAACTCCTCAAAAGAACGGTAGCGACGTCACGAGTGAAAAATCTGAAAAAGGCGAAGAGGCGCCTTACACGCAGCGGTTGATGGATATCTTGCTCGAGGACTCCCCTGTTCTTGTCAAAGTCGAGGCGTTGTACGATCAGCACCTCCTCCGTCGTGCGGCGACAGAGGCCTGGATTCAGCGCATCGCCACCGGCCTCTCCGAAGTCGTGAGGTTTGAGGAGGAAGGCCGAGCGGTGCTGGGAGCTCAGGAAAAGCACGCCCGTGCGAGATTGCTAGAAGAGAAAGCCAGCGAGAAAGAAAAGATTTTGGAGGCATTAAGGCAAAAAGAAACGGAGAAATGGAGGTCAGAGGAAACAAGGAGGAATTTGGAGCATGCCAACCTACAGAGATTGTCGAAGGACTTAAACCGGCATACCATTCACACAGCCATCAACGAAATGATTCCGGATCCAGCGCTGAGAAAGCTGTTTGCTGCCCGCATGTTTCGGCTAACGAAAGAGCTTTTGATTACCCCCGAAGATGAAAGAATTCGATATTTGCGAAATAACAATCAAAGTCTGATTCAGGACTTTGCTCATCCCTGCCTTTCCTGTAGACCGTGCAACTGCAATTGTCAGGCATTTCACATGCTAGCTGAAAAAATATGGTACACCCTAGGTTACGAGGTGCGGTACTCAACAAACGAAACTCTCAATCTGTCCGTTTTGCTGGAACATTCTATTTTCCAGGATATCACGTTGCCCTGCGGCCGTGCGCTTCACGAGCATCAGTACCTCAAAATGGGATTTGAGGACTACTCAGAGCGCTTTTTGGAGCTAAAGGAGCCTGACGCCGCAAAAAACCCTGATGCATGGATGGTTTGGTATGGACGTGTGCGCGAAGTTGAGGAAGCCCTTCGCTTAATGATGTGACTTCAGATTTCAAAACTCAATCCCTTCCCACTGATAATATACCCAACAAAGTGGGAAAATATTACCTCGTTATTAACCAAAAACCTGTGTGTTGTTGTTGCCAAAATATAGTCATTTTCGTCTAGTGTGTATTTGTTTTCAATTTCTGAATTTTTTCGGTTATGCCTCTATCGGTTCGTTCTTCATTTTGTATCATGGATCTCACTCTTTCTATTTTTACTGGTATTATGAATCCCCTGTGGGTTATATATTTCCTTATTCTATATATTTTCCTGTCATTTCAAGTTTCAATTTCTTTACCTCACCAATTTATGAAACTGTTCTTTTTTGTTGGCGAACTCAAGTATTATGGTACCATACTCTTTAAAACTTTCATTTCGGATTTCCGTCGGGAATTCCACTCCCTTCCCATTCACCGGCACACACAAAACAAATAAGAGCAACCGTTTAGCTGCTTTACCACTTCACAAGTTCTTAAATCCAATTCCCCTTCACCTTTTCACTAGTAAACATGAAAATTATTATCACTCTCTAAAAAGGACCAAGTCTAATCCAATACAACTTTATTACTGTAGATAAAATTTTGAAGGAGTTCCGTAAGATGCTGTTGTCATACAAGCAAGAGGAAATCAACGCATACGCGAGAATTGACTACATCGGTGAGCGCTGTCAGGACAAAATGCAATCACCTTCCCAGGGACCAAATTACGGATACGATAATGCTTATAGCGGGTACAGGATTGTTGCACATGATCATATTATGTGTTGTTATGAAATTATTGCCTCTTGGCAACAGTACCTTCAGTTAAGGTGTCAAGGCCATCGATCACGCCACGAAAACTCCTGTAGTAATTAAAATAGTTAAAAATATAAAGATAACCACATAATAGGCTGAAAGTGAAGTGGCTATGCTATCGTATGACCGAAATGCGGATCCAAACGCATGTTTGGCCTTATAAGGATATGCTTAACAACTTTATGCTCGGCAAACACACGCACTGTTAGCGAACCGCTGGGTATAGGTCTGTGCACCTACATGAAAATGATGGATTTTAAGTCTATGCTGTTTCAAAAAAAAAAAAAATGAATTCCACCAACGTGACTTACTTCGCTCGATTTGATGTGGAGCAAAAATATTATTCATAGAGATTTGAAACCCGAGAATGTTGTATTCAGGTCAAACGATTGAAGTCAATATAACAGATGTAGGCTCTGCCTGCTACGATAATAAAAAATATTATAGCTACACTCAATCGAGGTTCTACCGAACACCTGATTTTTAGCTTGGAATTTGGACCTATAGACATGTGGAGTATTGGCTCTATTCTGTGTGAGCTAGTTGCTGGCTATCCATTTTTCCCTGGCAAAGATGAAAAAGACCAGTTTAGTATTATTATGCACCATATCGGGCATCCCCCACCGGAAATGTTTAAAACATCCATGAAGCCATGAAACTGGACGCAGAGCTATGCTACCCCACCTCAGGGGGTAGGAGCGGAAAAATTCAAGCCCCTAATACCGATATAATCACTTCACTTCCCGAAATCCTGCTAGACCATGTTTTTTGAACTTTATTCCGCAGATTTTGTTCTGGGAGCCCGAAAGGTGCGCAATAACACGGGAAATGATGAGGCATCCGTGGGTGTCAAAAAGCTTCATCTTTTCCAACCCAAGGCAGGGCGTAGATGGCATTTCACTTAGGGAATTGTCCCTTAATCTCGAAGAATCAGTCAAGAAAATAAACACAACATTCAACCCTCCGATCTTGGTAAGAGTTGAGGAACGAAAGGACTCATGGGTTCCCTTGGAAACCCAACCAAGCGCTACAACTGAGAACATTAGAGAAGGGGCAGCCACAGAGGGAAAAAATAGCTACGGAGATCTCAGGAACTGCGTCGTCGTCGTCGTATTATTTGAACTCCAAACTGAATTCTCATTATACGGTGCTGCCATGCAATGAACATGATGCCGTAAAGCGGAACGAAGTGCATTTTTTTTTTTTTCAGAAAGTCATGCTGCCTTGCGCTCCTGCAGACAACCAGTTAACGCAACACACGTTATCATTGCTCAAAACACCTTCGCTGGGGGTAAGCTGGGAGGCATAAGAAATCAAAAACCATTTAGGTGTATCCATCCCTCCTATTCATGATGCTTAATGATCGTCAGTATAGAATGAATAGTGATAACATGCTCAATCAAACTAAAACATGCACCCTTGAGTCCCCAACATGTAATGGCGCAAAAGAAGCGTGGCTGAAGCTATAACTAGAAGCAGGGCAAAATTAGAAAATTATAAATGCACACAGCTAGAACGATTGATTTCGGATGAATTAAATAGACGACCCAGAGAACTTTTTTTTAGAAATCAAAACACCCAGAGATAGGGATAGCTATCTCTAAACCTGTAAGGCTACCACTTTTAACTACTGCTGCAGTATAATTTGCTTTGGGACTACTTTGGTTTCCCTGAGATTATTGATGTAAATTAATGGGAGACATTAAGGCATTACAATTGCTTTCCTTTTTGTTTATTTAGATGTATATACACACAATCCTCTGGTCGGATTCGCCCTTTATTTATAATTTTTCCCCTTCATGAGAATTTATACCAAAAATGTAATCGTTGGGAAAAAAAGGTGGAATACATCACTACATAAAGTGCTTGATCTTTTCCACTTAGCTTCTGAAGCTTTACCCCATTCAATCTAGCCCTTTTTGTGATCAAAAATCGTTTATAATTCTAAGCGAATCGAACTATATGTTTTCTCTACATTTGTGTTACGCAAGCGAAACTAAGCTAACACTTCGTTTTACATCATCTGGTCAACACAATGATCCAATAACCAGTAATTGCTAATGGAATTATGTTATTCTCTCTTTTCTTCCTAAGGAATATCATCGATTCTCTCTAACTGTAACTAGATGATACACTCAAAAAGTACATGCCTCGCTCACGTCAATTTTTATTGCAGGCTCATAGGGAACTTCTAGGGCTCCATAAAATTCATCATTCTCATCTTCTGGCACGACTACGGGCTCCAGTGCACTCAAAAGCAGGAATGTCCCTTGTTTGGCTTGCCAACGCTCTTTGTGCAACCACGTATTGTATCATGATTAATTGGATTTACAAAGGCTACGTAGATTTATGGTATGGTGTGTACGGTGTTGAAGACGACAGATAGCGCTCTGTGGAAAATACAGGTCAAGAAAAACGGGAAAGTAAAATGGCGCTGCACCCGTGTGCAATTTATAAAACGCTTTATAAATTGTGGCAGAGAAGCACCACATACTCATGAAAAAAATTATTGTATTTTGATGAATCCTGATTTAAAAGGATAGTCTTCCTCTTACTATGGCGTATATAGTCACCTATTATCCCTCGGTTATGAAAATAGGTAAATATATACACACATCATTTCAACTGTTAGAGAAAATAACATACTTTGCATTTTATATGGCTTTCGAAACAAAAGCAGATGCACTCATTAAGGTGTTACTAATTGGCGATACTGGGGTGGGAAAATCTTCCCTGCTTCATTCATTTACAACTGGAGCTTTCAATGAAGGCATTGGCACGACCATTGGAATCGACTTTAAAGTGAAAAAAGTGGATATCCTGGACGAAAGATGTGGAAAGCATCGACATGTGAATATGCAAATCTGGGATACAGCTGGACAGGAGCGTTTTCGAACCTTGACAAACTCTTATTATCGAGGAGCGCACGCTATCGTTCTTGTCTACGACGTCAGTGTGCCTAGCTCGTTTTATGGTCTTACAAAATGGCTTGAGGAAGCAAAAAGATGCTCCCAAAATGAAGACATTATTTTCTTGCTAATTGGAAACAAAATTGATTTGTGCAGTTCTGAAAAAGGCATGCCTGTTCCACGGTTAACTGCTGAGTCGTTTGCAAAACAGCACCACATGCTTCTCGCATTTACCTCTGCAAAAACAAGAGTGGGAATTTCACAGGCATTTGATGAAGTTGCTCGAAATGCATACGATCGGCTTGCCGAAAGAAGTGGCAATAATCCGGAAGCAAAGAATCTAAGTGGGGTATTCTCGAATAGAAGCTCTCCAGGATGTTGTTAATATGATATTTGTAAACACTAGGAAAAAAATTAGCGGTAGGCACCGCCAATCCAACATGAATGCGGCCACCATGCGGCATTTGCATTATAAGTATAGTGATAATACTGTGTTACTTATGACTGTTAAAGCTTCATAATGTATGCCATCAACAATCATAAACAAGCCCTCTTTGTTATTCTTCAACAAAAACAACCCCGCTAACCCTATTAACTTTTCAACTTCTTTCTGCCAAATAGCCAGTTAAGCCGCGAGGTGAGGTCCATGCCCACAAGTGACGGGGCCCGACTGGGCAAATACCAAGAAAGCGGCTTGCTGTCGCTCGCACCAAGTCAAAGGAAAAAAAATGAATCCTCAGACACTCCCCGGAGTTCTGCACTCACTATTTCATCTTTCTGGATGTTTTTCCCCTTTCTTATCGTGCGTATTACACCAAAACGTCGGACCAAAGATCTTTCGGGTTAATCAAGCAATACCTTGCTATGCAGTAGTTCCCACATAATTTCTCTGATCATCCTTTGCGATTCGGTGCGGGTGTTGGAGGATCCGGCGCTGGCATTATGAAGCGGCGTCTGGTCGAGCGGTGAGGAGGGGCGTGCAGGGATGGGTTGAGTGGGAGTGGCGGCGGTTTTGCGCACTACTTTTGTGCGATGGAAATGGGGCATGGCAATATTCGCATGAGCAATCCGGTGGTGGGTGGGCAGGTTCGTGCGGGATTTCGTGTGGTGAGCCACAAGGGAGGCTTACCCTCTAGACCCCCTCTGGCAAATTGTGCAAGTCAATTCCGTTCGGTTGGTCAATAGTCCTCGGCCTGTGGAGCTTTGGTCTGGGGCAGAAGGTGAACTAGAGGTCGGGTTGGAAAGACTGGCTACAGGGACTTCATCTGGTGGATTGTCGGTTGTGGAAGGGACGGCATAGGAGAGTCTGGAGATTATCGTTGGGGGCTCCTCCATGGGGGAGAACAAACCCTGAGGCTGGGTGTTCGTGGTAGGGACATCGTAGGTGGTTCTGTGCATTCGGCTCGGGGGCGCGCTTGTAGAGTCGTCATCTGGATCTACTCCTTGGTCTAAGAGGAGTAGATCTATTTGGTCTGGGCTCCGGGTCGGATAGCTGGAATTCGGACGGGTTGCAGAAACGACATCGGTTTTCGCAGTCTCGGACGGCCCAGTAGAGCCTGCCAGAGGCTGCGGTTTCACCGCATCGTATCTGAGCCAACAGGACAAGTTGCTGGCGATCGAGAGGAATGCCTGTGAGGAGGTCCACGCCACTGAGGTTAGCTGGCCTCGCACCACATAACTTGTATCGATGTGTGTCTGTTCGGAGCGAGTCGCACCATTTCTGCCGCAGCTTGCGCTTGATACACGCTAGTAGGTCAACGTACCAGATTGGGGCACATTGTTCCGAGGGATCATAGGTGTCGAGGAAGTGCTTGACCCATCTATCAGCAATTGTGTTGGCAGCGATTCCGCAGTGCGAGTAAACAAACTGAACGTGTACTCTCCACCCGTGTCGACCGGTCTCAAGGAGATGATACCAAACGGCATCTTCAAGGAGGCTGGTCTGGATGAGAGCGCCAGTGTTTAGTGCTGTCACTGGGGAAAGGCTGTCAGTTATGATAAGGATAGATTTGTTATTGGGGTCAATACTCTCGACACTTAGGATATTCGGTACCAGTTTCTCGAGCGCCAAGAGAAAGCCTAGGCTCTCCGGTCGGTAGCTGCAGGCGATGGGTCGACAGTTAATGTGGACTACCGTCGCGCGATCTGGTGCGTAAGGTTCTGTTATGATGGTGGCGATGCCGACAGACTTGCCCTCATTGGCGAGGTTCCCACCGTCTGTGGCGATGGTAGCCCCAAACGGGGAGAGAGACCTGAGGGCACGCTCTGAGCATTGTAGTTTGGCCCTAGATATTTCCTTTTCAGAGTGCTTTTTAGGATCGATGTCTTCTCTGGGAGAGTGTTGGTGCCAAAGGTGATGCGGTCTGCGTATTGGGCCATGCAAGGTGTAACGCGTGAGCGCTGTAGTAGCGGCTCGCGGGAGATCCCGTGATGGGTTTGAGGGGGGGTGAATAGTCCAGAGTCGCTTAAAAGGTCAGCAAGGGTTTCATCCCACTCAAGGGCGGATATGGTGGAGTAGCGTAGGCAGCGTCTAGGGGGCGGTTCGGGTGGAGGCCTGTTGAGCCACCCAGCATCTAGATTGCGGAGCTTCTCAAAGAGGTTTGCTCGACTAATGATAGCGGTGTAGAAGGGCGGGGGCATGTTCGCCTCGAGGAGAGCAGATTGGGAGTCTGTTGTAGACAACAGCCCCATTGCGCATTTTGCTAGGGAGTTGTGCATGGAGGATAAGATCCTCTTAGCGGTTTCATTCGCAGTTGACCAAGTGAGTTCAATACCATACAAGAGCTTGGAGCCACCGTATCCCGAGACAAACTGACGCATGTCCCGGAGGGTGTGGTTCCAAATTCTTCTGGGCGATTGCTCTGAGCTGTTGAAGGCGTGTGGAAGTGGGGGAAACGGCTGCTTGCATACCGTTGTTGTGTCTGTTGCGGGGGTCGAGCTTAATTCCGAGGAGCTTGGGCATCTTGGATGAGCCCATGGTGAGCACTGGAATCTCTTGGCCGTTGATACGGAGGGCGACCTTATCTTCAGTGTCTTCTTGTGTGTGGGACAAGAGCGTAAATAGGATGGATTCCCACTTGCTGGCATTGACTATAAGGTTGTTTTCGTCACCCCACGTGTGGGTGACTTCTAGAGCTTGGTTTGCAAGGGTGATGGCTTGGCTACGGTTTTCGGCGTTTACAACAATAGAGAGATCGTCCGGAAACATTTCTGCCATGATGCCAGGGATGCTGTTGAGGATAGCAAGCAACGGGTTGGCGTATAGCAGGAAGAGGCGCGGTGCGAGCACGGAGCCCTGGGGGACTCCGCAGTAGGATCTACGAGCACGGCTGTACTTTCCATCGACTAAGACACAGCTGTGTCTGTTGCAGAGGAAAGCGTTGAGCCATTGTCGGAGGGCGGTGCTGTTTCGTGTCAGGGCGAGCTGGTTGCATAGTATTCGGTGGTCGATCGAGTCGAAGGCTTTGCTGAAATCAATCATCACAAAAAGGGTTCGGTCAGGGCGGTAGTGTTTTTGGGAGCTGTTGGGTAACATCTTCTTGGGGAGTTGCACCTTGTGGTATGTGTTGCGATTCCGTTCGATGACATCCGAGAGTCTGGCTAGGGGCATAATGGTGCTGTGTAGGCGGCTGAAGGCGTGCTGAGAGTTGTGCGGCTTCCAAATACGTAGGAAGCACGCCGTGATCATTTTCTCAAGGAGCTTGCAGGTACTGGAGGTCAGGCTGATCGGGCGATAGGACGACGGGATAGCTGGGTCTTTATTGGGCTTTAGCAAGGGGTAGATATTGGCCAATCTCCCCGTTGCTGGAGGATCACCCGAGAGGAAGGATAGGTTGATTGAATTCAAGAGGAATGCTATGGCTTCGTCGGGTAGGTTTGTCAGAATCTCGTTATGGATGTCATTGGGTCCAAGTGCTTTAGAACTTGGCGTGGAGTACAGAACAGTACGTAGCACTGCGATTGTGAAGGGCGTGTCTAGGTGGGACTCGGCCTCCTCGTGTGGGAGGAAGTTGAGAAAGGAAGAGGGCGTGAGATCGGAAAATCCAAGCTCTTCCGGTAGCGAAGCAAGGCATTGTAGACGCAATTGATTGTGTGACGGTGCGTGCGGGCGATTTCTTAATCCATTGGTCCCCCCTATCTCTCCAGCGCGGGACGGCTGTCTGTTAGATTTTTCTCAAAATCTAGAGGTGAAGGGCGTGCGAAGCGGGTGAGGGAGAGCGAGCTTGTGTTTGATGTGTCGCAACCTGTAGAAGCATCGCAAATAAATTTTATTGCGAGAGTTAGGTGAGAGAGTTTTGTTGAAGGGAAACCTTGAGCAAAGAGACCTTGAAGAAGAAACCTTGAAGGGGGGTGAAGGAGGAGAAGAGGGAGAGGGGGAAGACCTAAGAGAACCAAGCCCAGAAAGAGAAGAAAGAGAAAAGATGGACCTATGCGCGTACGGGCTAGAGCTCGGGGCAAGACTATCCACAGGGTGTGGATATGCCGAATGTGTAGCGGATGGCGAGCTAGGGTATTGGAGATCGACAATGCTAAGGAACTGATTCGGCTTTCTATTGTACGGGCGAGGCTTGCTAGGCTGATGGGCGGGCAAAAAGGTCTTAGCAAGGTTATTTGCTACAGCTTTGCTGGAGGTTCAGACTTTGTTGGAGTCTCCGATGAGAACCCCGTTTAGAGACGGCGTGGGAGGGGTGTAGCACGCAGCAATGAACTTCCATGGTAGGTTCTCTCCTGGACGTAGTTTTGAAATGGCGTGTCGGTATCTGGAGCTGAGGTACTGACGAATGGCAGTGGGGTGTGCGGATTCCGCTTGTTGGTAGGCGGTGCGGTTATCGTCGTGGGGCACGGTCATATACCTTTCCTTTCTTCGGATTGCTTCCTGGTCTAGTTGTTGGATGCCAGTCGGCCAGGCGTCTAATCGGGACGCAAATCGTCCTCTGGGGCAGCAGAGCTTGGCTGCATCCAGGGCGACTTGGTTGAAAGTCTCTGGGGCGGAGTGGGCGGACGAGAAATCGAAGGACTACAGGCGTTTCTTGACATGCCGACGGAACTGTTTCCAGTCGGCATGCTTCCATCTAAATAGCGTTCTTCCACTTTGTCTTTTCGAGATAGGGCCATCGAGCGGCAGGTCAAAGTGGATCTTGTGGTGATCGCTGTCCGGGGTCACAACGGTGCGGCAGTCGTGAATCGTGAGGTCCCGGGAAAACGACAGGTCAACCGTACCACGGGAGGTGCCTCTAGCAAAAGTGAACTCACCCAGGCGGTTGCCTATGATGAGTCTGTGCTTCGCTATCTCATCCACGAAGATGTTGGCCCTGCCCACCCCGGGCGACTCCAGCATCGGCTCCCAGAGAGGGTGATGCAGATTGAGGTCGCCGCAGAGAAGACAGGGGCGGTCGTCTGTTTTGCCGAGGAGTCGTTCAAGGGTGGAGCGGGTGATGTCTGCGTTTGGTCGTATCTATACCGAGACTATGTAGAATGTGAAGTCTTGGAGGTCGGCGTGTATAACTATGGCTTCGAGGCCTTCATCTGACAGGGGGAGCACCACTCTCTTGGAGCGGATGTTAGAACTGTTCTTTATGAGTATAGCGACCCCCCCGCCTCGGGCGTTGCGAGCGGAGCCGAAAACGTGATAGCCTTGCGTCTTAAATCTACGGTCTTTTTCGGGCGAGAGGTGCGTGTCTTGGGGTAGTAAAATGTCCGCGCCTTCGTAGAGGAGGGCGGAACATTTTACTGCAGTTGGCGAACGAGCATTGCATAGTGTAATTGAAAGGGAACCAGGGTTTTTGTGAACGTCACCACAGCGCAAAAGTAGTGTCTGGTTACCCCAGAGAACTCGGCGGGCGAGCTTTTGGGTTGGATCAGCGCTAACAGTGTTCAGTCGGAGTTTGACCTCCGCTCGGGTAGCCTTAGAAAAGGCCCTGTCGAATACCGTACCGGTATTAGCAGCTAAGAATGGAAGTCGCGGCCGGCAAGGACGGGTCGACCTGCAGGCACTCAGCTTCACCCTCGTCGGGTTACTAATCCGCGGCACCACGTAGAGGTGGTCGGCATATACTGCGGGTGGGATCGCGTTATAGAACGTCTCATATTCGAGTTCGAAGATATATTTTGTCCAGTTCTGGCCAGCCGAAGCGCGAGCCGTGTCGGGTGACGATGCGCGGGAGCTCCTGCTTCGCGATCTCCGAGTTGAGCAGCGGTTACATTACAGGGCGCCGCCAACCCTTCAACCATGGGGCTGTAAAGACGTTCACACCGTGAACCCCCTCCGGTGGGGGGGGGGGGGGCACACCAATCGTAGGTTACACAGCTTAAATTTGCGATCTCGACTCCCCGCAGCAGTCCGTGTCTGCTAGGGCCGTCGACTTGATCGTGCGCGACGGCTGCGTGACCGATATGTTGGCCGAAAATGTTGTCCAGCCCCTATTGGTGTCTTTGCCAGCGGTGCGTTTGGCGACTGAATGCGTTATGATGTTGCTCAAGATCGATGACATCATCATGACTCAAATGTAGGACACGGGTGGGTGGTAAGATGATATGGATGAGTGCGGGACCCGCAAAGTTTTATTATTATTAGTATCCAAAATAATAGGAGAAATGTACGCACGTATCCGTCTATATTAAAATATGTGGTGTGCTTATCGGTAAGTTGGAGTCAGGTAAAGAGAAAAAGGTGAAAAAGGAAGGATAATAAAGTGATGAAAATAGCGGGATTTTAACTTGACACCGCGTGATAGTTTTGGCAAGCAGTTAGTTTAACTAAATCAGAACAAGGTTGAGAAAAAGGCTAATGCATTTTGGCAGTAAATAACCCCTCTCTACGCGCGTCGTTTGGTAGGTACGCCCCTGTATTTTTTTGCCTTCTTGTCTATGGGTCCAATCCATCATCACTACCGTTCTCTGTTTCTCTTTCTTATAGCCTCTTTTTTTAGGTTGCAGTTTATTAAACCTAATTATATTCTCTTTTTTTGGTTTTGTTAGCGTGAATATTCGTTCAATTAGTTTTCATGCTCTGCGGTGTGGGTCCTTAATTGGTAACATCCGAATGTTTGCTAAGAAGTCCTGCCCGATGCGTTTTTGATGCGCAGCGTTCTGTTTTGCCCATGCGGGCCGCTAGGGAAGCTAGATTGCGGCAAGCCGGTGGTGGTGCCCTTGGTTCTTCATGGGGAGGCGCGTGGAGAGCAAGCGCGGATGGTCTAGGTGGTTATGACGTCGCTTTAACACGGCGAAGGTCTCGGGTTCGAGTCCCGATCTGCGTACTTTTCTTCCTAAATCAGAAGCGTTCTCCGGGGAGACGATTCATGCCCTAATTTGGTAAGCATCACGGTCCGGTGTGGTATAGTGGCTAGAACAAGCGGCTCTCACCCGCTAGACCCGGGTTCGATCCCCGGCACCGGAATTTTTTCCTATCCAGGGTTTGGGTCCCTTGGCAACGCGTTTGTCGGAAAAAGGAGGGAGGGAGAGGAAAGAAGGCGTGCATTTTCAAAAAGGGGCTCGCAAGGCTTAACATTTGAATTCAGTGGAAAATATCTCACCTGGGCGTTTTTTTTTGTGATAATAACCAATTTTTCCCCCTCGTCTATTTGTTTTTATTTTAGTCCTCGTCAGTCTCAGAAAGGGACGATCTTGAGAATTAAGAATTGATGCTGCTGCCAATGAGACTTTTTTGCTCATTGCTGCTGCTCTCACCACCCTCATTCGCGTCCTCGCCGCTTTCGTTTTCCTCATCGTCGGGTGGCAACTGCACATGCCAGCCGCTGAGTTTGCGCAGGAGCGGGATAACCTCGTTATTCATAAAAAGGTTGAGCCTGTCATTGAAGAGATTTGTGATGTGGTGGAACGAGGACTCGCTCAGCCAACCGCGACGGTTTGGACGCCTCTCTAGAGGCATGTTCTCTTCACTCATGCTGTGCAGCGCAATTTCCCGAATAGCCGCGTCGTCCATGACATCGATGAGTTGAAACGGCTTCCAGAGCACACCGCTGGAGACAACCCAACACAACTGCTCCACCAAGGTTGACTTGATGACCTCCTTCTCCTGCTTCTTATACTCAGTGATCCGGTCGTGATAGGCGTCCCGCAACTGTCCGATGACTTGCTGGATGTGAAGCGAGCGTGACAGATCCCGCAACTGAATTCCTATTTCGGAGCGGCGCAGGTAACGGAGCGTGAGACGTTGATAAATAACACTCCTCGCGGAGGCATAGGGATTGTACCCCAGCCGCACCCGAAGACGGTGGAAGGGACCGGTGGTGATGTTGTAGGTTAGCGCAAGGATAACTTGCTTGTTAAAGTACGGACGTGGACACCGACCGGTTTTCAGGATGGCTTCCATCAAATCCTTAATCATCCACGCGGGTCGATGCTGGAGTATTGTCGCAATCACCCGCACTTCGGCAGGGTCCTCTGTGGCCAACCCCGTTGGTGAGCAGCCGATTTCCGAGAGATATTGTCTCTGCGCAGGCGATTGCTCTGGCGGTAGGTTCGGGTCATCGGGTTGTACAACCACATTGAGTGCCATAGCAAAGTTCCTCGACGTGCCTTCAAAAATAGTTTCTTCCACGTTCTCCCCGTCGCGCAGTTGCGTTTTGTCCAAATCCGTCAAGACGGTGCGATTGATTTGTTGTCCCATAAGGTATGCCACATCTGGACGTCCCTTGACTCCGAGGTAGCGCGCGGGCGGGAATAGGTCGCCACTGCACAGCATGGGAGCCTTTTTTTGCTGTTCTGGTGTAAAAAGGGAAAAGGTGAAGTCCGCAGGGCGCGGCAGGATCACTTCCCGTGAGACCACACCCACAACCTCGGCACGGGAACGGCAATTCCCACGATTTGGTAGTGCCACCGCACCACCATCCTCAGCGTCGCCATCGTCACTACCTGACCACGGCAACTCCTCCTCGCGCTCGATTTCGCCTGTTGTAGCGTTCCGATACCGTCGAATACGTTTTTGTCGTGTGAGACGCACGAGTAAATCGTTGCGGTAGTACCCCTGTAACAACAGCTGCGGCTCGAGCGAAGGAAACACCTCCAGAGGATGAAAGTGCAGATAAGGAGCGCCAGAATCACCGCCCTTTTTGTCTGCCGCTTCGCTGAGCCCAGGGATACCCGCGGAACTTCCCCAGTTGGTGCTTCGCCATCCACTAAAAACAGGCTCGCTCTTGTACTCGTTCGGGTCCTCTATCTTCAGGTGTATGCCTTGCACGGACGCTTCGTTATGACTATTCGTTTCCTCCACATGTTCCGTTCCGAAGCTTTCAGCGTGAGCTTGCACAGGAGCCGCGTTTCTTTGATTAGCCTCCACTTCAGCTTTTTGGCTGCTGTGATTATTGCTGTTGCTTTTACTGGCATGTGTGGGGGTTGATGTTGACAGCGTGCAATCCAGACATGGTCCTAGAAACGAAGGAGGAATGAACGCCTCCACCTCACGCCGGTTCTCCGTGAGCACCACCGGCGAGGTGCAGTGTGGTATACAAAAAGGAAGTTCGATCGAAATAAATGAACGGTATGATGGCTCTGAGATTGTGTCTGTCACGGTCGCCATAGGGGAAAACGAGCCAGCCGGAATATGGACTCTCAAAGGGGTTATCAATGAGCGGACCCCCAATAGCTTTGCTTTCTGTGTTCTTACTGCAACTCTGTGATTGTGTTTCGCTGTTCCTTTTCATTTTATTTTCCAGACATTTGATTAGACAACACGTATAAATTAGATGAGAAAATAAAAAGGTAAAACCATAGTGTCTCTTCGCATCCCCACAATCTAATGTGTGCGTGTCTCTCCCTGTGTATATACTTAGACTCAGCCATTGCTAAGTATCTGTATATCCCTCTTATTCTGATATGCATACATCAATTTACTTTCTCTTAAAACTAATCTAAATTGGTAATATACACGGTATTTTACTTAATTTTACATCTCACTACCAAATAAACTACGACGTCAAACGTATTGAAATAAAATGAAAAGCACACAGACAAAGAGCACGCGCTTTTTCCCTTAATTTTTGGAAGATTATCCCGATGTAAATAGTGTTCGCCTTTATCCACATCGATGGCAAAGCGATAGCAAATATTTCAGCTTCTGCAAGCTACTGGCGGAAGGGCGTTAAGGGGTTGCCGCAGTCTTTCTTTCCACAGGGGGATCCGGATGTGGAAACGCGTTGGCACGGCAAAAGGCCCGCCTGCTCGTTTTCCCCGCTTGAAGTCGCTGTAAATGCGCCCGAAAGGCTCTCTGGATCGTCCCAGCGGCCTCTTCATAGGAACGCTTAGACTTCTCCAACGCACGCTGTGCGCGGCGGGCCCGAACGCGACGCCGTGCCCGTGTCATTCTCCAGACCGACTGGATCGTTGTCGCGGCCATGTCCAGCGCGTCCTCCACGAGGATCCGCGCGCAGCGCTCTTCCCAGAGCCGCTCGTGTGCCTTCCCCCAGGCGCGTCGGACGAGCCAGGCGCGGATGTGGCTCTGGAGAAGGCGGGCCGCGGCATCGCGTTGGGCGGCCTCCCGCGCGAGGGCCCGTCGGCGACCCGCCCGCCAGCGGCGCTGGATCGTAGCTGCGGCCGCGTGCAGGACTTCCCACGCCCGCCCGCTTCTCGCCCGGCGGTGAGTGCGGTACGCCCGCTGGATGATCACGGCCGCATGGTGGGAGGGGTGGGGGGCGGGGGCTCCCCCCGCGATCTCACCGCCCTCGAGCGGCCGCGGCGCCCGTCGCGAGAAGAGGCTCCGCACCAACGCGCTCGGATCAGACGCCAGGCAGGCGGACTCCTCGTCGCTTTCGTCGCACTCTCCCCTTTTGGGGTGGTTCTCCGGGGCTCCGACAGGTGCGGTGGTCACCGACGGTTGCTGCCGCTGCTTTATTACAAGCCCCTGGTTCAAAATGCGATGCTTGGTTTCCTGCTCCGATACGACTCCACGAAGTGCTGTCTGCATGCTAAGTACCGCATTGAGGACGTCTACGACAGCTCCAGGACAGGGAGTTCGGCTCAAAGAGGAGGAGGAGCAACAGCGCTGAGGTGTATCGTTGTTCTGTGGTTCCAACACCGCCGAGGACGCTTCGCTTTTGTCGGAAGGACAGACTTCTGGATCTTCTTTATCTTCCTCTACATATTCTTCTATATTATTTTCCCTAATTTCAGGATCTAAAGAAAGACCCTGGGGCCATAGTGGAGGGGGCAAGTGGCGAGGCGGAACCGCCGGGGCCTCCTCGTGCCATATGCTCAAATCTGAAGCAATGCGATTTGCCAATACGCACCGCCACCAGCGTTGGATCGTTACGACCTTTCTCAACCGCAGCGCTTGTTTCACCCGTAAGACAGCCGCGCGCTCGGCGGCGATCATCTTACGCCAGAAGCACTGAATCCGAATGGCAGCCTCGTTGAGCCGCTGGCGCCGCCTGCTCCGCAATTTCATTTCTCGCCTGAGCGAGAGACGGAAGCGGCGACGCCGCCATGTCTGCTGGAGGCGCGTGGCCGCGTCGGCCTGTCGCTTCTGTTCAACGTAGACGTCCTTCATCACTCGCCGGGTTACGTGCCCACGCCACACGGCCTGGATCATGGTCGCAGCCTCGTGTTTACGTAGGCGGAGGATTGCCTTGCGTTGCTGAGCACAGTAGTAGATAACCATATCCTTCATCACACGACACCTGCGCATCCCACGGTACGCTTGCTGAATCACCCGGACTGCATTTTGCTGTCGCCGGAGTTCCTGTTCGCCACGCAGCCGCAAGAGTTCTTTCTTCGCAACGTAGATGTGGTAATTTCGGGCGATGAGGGAGACCGCAAGGATCTCCCTCCGCCGCTGTTCAACCTTCATATGCGCCAATGCACACCGCCACGCACGCTGCAAGACGCGCGCGGCTGCAGTCCGTATAGCCAGCTCCATCTCCTTTCGAATAATGGAGGCGTAAAGTTCCTTTTCACGGGCCATCTTTTTCCGGGCGATGTACCCCTGTGCTACGCGTTGCCAGGTATTAGCGACAGTGTCATGGATTAAATAGGTTCTCTGCATACTCGCCACCAGCAACTCGCTCTGCCGTGCTTTACCAAAGGCCTGAAGAATGACAATAGACTCCGCGCGAAGCCGCTCCAGGCGCTGCTTGCGCAGCACCTCCGCGTGGTACTCCGCAAACTCGCGTGCTTTTCTTTCCTCCCAACAGGTTCGAAGCCACGCTTGAATTTTGCGCGCGGCGCGTTCCTGGCGGTGTGCGTCGCGGATGTCAATATACTCTCTTCGGACCCGACACATGCGGTACCACCGTTGGATCACCCCCGCACGACGGTCCAGGCGGGACTTTTCGGCCTGTAGCCGCTCAAGTCGGATGACAGCGACACGACGGCGCCAGAGGCACTGTATGCGGGTTGCCGCCTTGTTCAGCCGGCGCTGATGAGTCTCATATAGAAGCTGCAAACACCGGGAGCGGCAGTACAGAGCAGAAAGGAGCGCACGACAGGCGGCTTGGATGACGGTGAGTCGACGCTGGCTGATCGCAGACCGCTGGAACTGATCTCGGCAATACCCTCGGTAGTAGTGAAACCACGCGCGCGTCATAATGCCTCGAAAAAGAGCCTGGATGCGGACCGCCGCGTTGTGGCGGCGTTGAAGCAGCGCACGCGCCTCCTCCTCTGCCCTTCGCGTGCGATAATAGGAAAAGGCACGCCAAATGCAAAGGGCGGCGGTTTTTCTCCGGAACTGACGAATTTCGTCCTCTCGCCGATTGGCCTCCGCGATAGCGGCACGTGAGACTTCACAGCGTCGGATGTAGTCTCGGTAGCCCCGCTGGATCACCCGCGCTGCCATAAAATAACGCCGCCTCAGTGCAGGAATTGCTTGCTTGATCGCGAGTCGACGTAGAAAAATTCGGGCTCGTGCCTGAATGATCTTGCAGGCGATCGTCTCACGCTTCTCTCGCTCTGCTCGCAATCGAGCCTGTTCTTCGGCCAGGATACGGTACCGCTTGCGTTGCTTCACCAAAAACACCCGCACCACCTTCTGGAGGCTCAGAACAGCTTTGAACACGGTTCGCAACCACACCCGAGCCATTACGCCCCGCCACACCCGTTGAATCTGCACGGCCGCCATGGAGCAGCGCTGTAGCTCCTCCACCTTTATCTTGTTCACCATTTCTTCGTAGAGGTCCTCGGATAGTTTTGTGTCGTATTCGTTCTTCTCGCGAACCTGGCGCCTTTGCGCGTCTCGGCGGATCTTTTCCTGCAGCCGCCTCGCGCGCGTCGCCTGCGCGCGCTCCATCTCGCGCCTCGACGCGCCGGCGACCCCACGCGGGGCGGCCTGCGCGAGCCCGAGCCTGAGCTCGCTCCCCGCGGCGAGGGGGAGGGGCGGCTCCTGCGCCGGCGGCAGGCTCCCGA